>JAYMTP010000618.1:0-31197 GCA_036897365.1 Geranium brycei
GTGAGACAAAATGTAATTTGGGTGACTGCAAAATCGAGTTTTATATTTAGGTGTACTTATGTGAGAATAACGTATGGTTGGGTGTACTTATGTGTAATTACTCCTAATTTTAAATTGTTGTCATTATTTCTCTCTCCTCCTTTCTTTTCAACTTTAAGGTCATGACAAGGTCATATATTCATGTTATGAACACATCTGCAAGAATTAAAATTAATGATGATAATGCAAAAGGTGCAGTTGATTTCTCTTGTACACGCCAGAAGCATACAAGGTCATTGAGAGCAAAAGATGTTGTCTCCTGAAAACAAAAGAAGCATGTAGTTCTAAAAGAACTATTGAACATGTATGTAGTTCCAGAAGAACTACCGGTTCCAGAAGAACCAAGCAATAAATGTGTAGTTTCAGAAGAACCATCGTTTTTCAAAGAATATGAAAATTATGAAATTCCTAAAGAATTTCGAGAATAAAGAAGTGAGGAAATACATATGAAGTATTTCTACACAAAATAATCTTTGGATCGAAAATCGATGATCATTGATAATATTTTTGCATTTGCAGTGGAAAATGAAATCATAATGATTTTGATTATGAGCCACAAAGTATTGATGAATATCGTGAAAGACATAATTGGCCAAAATAAGAAGAAACAATTCAAGCAGAATTTACTTCATTGGAAAACGTCAAGTATTTGGACCCATAATTTGAACGTCAAAAGTTGTTCGACCAATTGGATATAAATGAATATTCACAAGAAAAAGAAATGAAAAAAACGAAATTACCAACACAAGTTAGGCCAAGTGGTAAGGAGCTCACTTAACACATGTGAGGTCCTGAGTTCAAATCTTGGTACATGCTAGTAGTTTAGGATGTCTTCAATTTTTGCCGAAAAAAAAAAAAAATTAAAAAAAAAAAAAAAAAAAAACGAAATTGTTCGATATAAATTCATGTTTGTAGACCAAGGCTTTTCTCAGCAACCTCGAGTCGACTTTGATGAAACATATTCACATGTGATGGATATGATTACGCTTAGACACTTGATTAGTTTAACAGTATTTAAAGGATTGGATATACATCTTATAGACGTTGTCACTGCTTATTTATATGATATGTTGGACTCAAATATTTATATGAGACTTCCTGAAGGGGTTAAAGTGTCTGAATCAATTAAAAATAATCTAAGAAATCTGTATTCAATAAGATTACATAAGTAATTATATAGACTGAAACAATCGGGTAGAATGTGATATAATCGTATTAATTAATATCTTACCAAAGAAAGGTATAAAAATAATATTATATGCCTTGTGTATTCATTAAGAAAACAGATCTCGAATTTGTTAATGTGACAATGTATGTTAATGTATGAAACTAACTGGGACTCCTGAAGAGATCCATAACACTGCCAAATATTTCAAAAAGAATTCGACGTGATAGATTTGAGGAAAAAGAAATATTATCTCGACATGCAGATCGAGCATATTTGTGATGAAATTTTAATCTCAATCTACATATGTTGAGAAACTTCTGAAGCGTTTCGATATACAAAATGCACATCCATTGAATACACCAATGGTTGTTCAATTACTTGATCCTAAAAAGGATCCATTTCACCCCAAAGACATATATGAAAAGATACTTGATCCTGAAATACCATATCTAAATGCGTCTGGTGATCTAGTATAGTTGGCACAATGTAAAAGACTGGATATAACATCTGCGGTAAACATGCTAGCAAGATTTAGTTCAGAACCGACAAGACGACATTGGAATAGAATCAAGCATATATTACGTTACTTGAGGAGGATGAACGATTTGGAATTATTGTACCCAAAATCCTCAAATAATGTTGGCTTGATACCGATATGCAAACACTAGATTCCTTTCTGATCCCCATAAAGCACACTACCAAACCGGGTACGTATTTACTCGTATTGGCACATCAATATCCCGACGCTCTATGAAGCAGACTTTGCGAGTGTGTATTTTAACATATATGGGATGCATGTGAAATTCTGACGATTACAATCTCTCCTTCTGTAATATATGAAGACAATACAACTTGCATAACTCGAATCAGACGTGAGTACATCAAAGGAGATCGAATCAAGCACATATTTCCAAAATTCTTCTACACTCATGAACTCTAGAAGAGTAAGGAGATTGATGTCAAGCATATTCATTCGAGTGAAAGTCTTGCAAATTTGTTCACTGAAACCTTGCTGACATCCACCTTTGAAAAGTTAATATGACGAATCGGAATGTGTCGACTTAGCAAGTAATCATGTCAATCATCAAGGGGAGCAACGATATGAAGATGATTAGACTTTGAACTTATGTGCATTGTACTCTTTTTTCCTTACTTAGGTTTTTTATTACTAGGTTTTCCTGAATTGTTTTAACGGCAACATTAAGCACATCCAATACTGCTCTGCATAATTATTTACGAATTGTAGTGTCAAATAGAAAGTGTTATCAAATTAGTGTGGCTCCTACCATTACTTGTAAAAGACATTTTTTGCATGCAAACGTTTAATGTCATGGTAAACTGACAACTCATGCTTTACATGTGAGAAAGTTGTCTTGAAATGCACACTCCATTTTGCCTATAAATGGGGTATTGTGAATGAAGAAGTACACTATCCCAAAACTAATTTTCTTACTCTTAAAATTGTTCACCTGCTAATCTAGTTTTGATATTTCTTCCATATTTATTTCATTTCATTAAGCATTGGTTTACAAACTAATATTTAGTTGCACTTTTTAACTTTTACATTACATGTAATTTTCATAATACTAATTTTTTTATGAAAGAAAACTCAGAATATTATTAAATAACTAACCCGACATCACATCAAACAATCGAAACAACATTTGGTGGGATAGACCCCGCACCAGGATCCCAGCTAATTTTAGTTAAAGCATACCTGACCAATTCACGAGTCACAGAATTACAAGTACGTCGAACAAAAGAAATGGAAATACCTATCCTAGAGACGGATAAAATACGACAACACGGCCTCCACCTCTTCTAAGTGGAAATATTCCGAGAAGCGTTTACAAAAAGTCCAGAGCCTTCGGCACCCCTTGGTCTACGCTGCTACCCTTACTATATGGAACGTTTCCCCCTTCCAGACAAAACGGTTTCTCGCTCCCCAAATTGCCCACAAACTAATCGCCAGCAGGCTAGCCTCGTCTTCCCCTTCCACCCAGGAGACTCAGTCGCTCACCTTCGGATTTGGCCCCATTCTACCTCTGATTCCCTCCAACAACTATCTCCCCAAACGGGTACTACAATCCGACATTTCAAAAACAAATGGTCCACCGTCTCTTCCATTTTGCCGCAAAGAGGGCACTGCGAGATTAACAGAACTCCCTTCCGGGTTAAGGATGCCCTAGTTGGGAGGAGGTTCGAGATCACTCTCAATAAGTAGATTTTGACTTTTAGCGGAACCTTCAGCCTCCATACTGATCTCCATCCCAATGCTTCCACCGATGGAACCCATACACTTCCCAAAGCACAGAGTGCCCTATAGGCACTCCTCACCGAGTACTCGCCCGATTTATCCGCTTCCCAATACCAGTGGTCCATGTCCCCATAGATACTTAGAATGATGGAGAATACCCCGTCACAGGTGTCTTGGTCGAATAATGCTCATACCTTCCCTTCATCCTATGCTCTACATTCCGTTCTAAACAGTTCAAATACTCTCATACCTTCTGCAATGTTCGTCCCTGCATTGATATACGTATTCTCTCCCACTAGCCAGGGTGTCCCCACGATCGGGCAGTTGCCCGACCCAATACTACGCCGGGCTTTCTCCTTTACTATCAACCGACCTGCACTTATTCCTCTCCATACTTGAGTAATATATATAATATAAAAATAACAAAAATATAAGATTAATTTGAAACCGTTGGGAAAGAAAATTAAGAAGCAATATTATAATTGTGGAATGCAACCAATTACTCACAACCAGAACGGAAAAGAAGAGGTAGGGTTCATACACCAAGGACGATAAAAGAAACGGAAATGAGTTCGATCTATCGGTAAAGAGTCACAACCCTCCGCCTTTCTATCCGCAGTTGGGTCCGATTTAGGGTTCTACCTCCTTTCGGTTCTTCTTCGACACCGTATCTGTAATTTTTTAGGGTTTGTACAAAGCTCATTTCCACCATTCGAGGTGCGTATTGTCTTCCCTTTTCTCTCCTGTATATTTGATTTTTAGGGCATTTCTAGCTTTTGTATTGGTTTTGGGTGTTGTCTAGATGTAGAATTTTTGCTGTAATGTGTTGGTTGCAAGAGATTCTAGAGGGCATGGGTTATTTTTGATGGACAACTGGGCATGTCAACTCAAGGGGTTTAGGTTCACTTGCTATAATCTAAGATCAACTTTTGGTGTGTATTTTGGTATTTGGAGTGGGGTTCAAATGCGTGAAGCCTTGTTGTGAAGGAATTGATTGACCAAAAATTTGATTTGAGGTGAATATTGTAATGGAAATAATGAGTAGTTGAGTAACCTAATTGAATTGTGATTCCATTAGGTAATGGTGGTACTGATAAGTTATTGTGGGTTTTAGTCTTATGCTAAAATGATGGGTTAATTGAACATCAATGCATCAATTTGTAGAGGCTTTATAAAATGGCATTGGGATGGTTAATGTTGTTTTTACAGGATGGTAGAGAACATTGATATAGGATTGAGACATATATAAGTCAAGGTTCTACAGTGAGAGAACATTGATAATTTCCTTGTGCTCAATAATAATTTCGTCTCTCACTTCTTTTTCCAATGTCAATTTAATATTGCTATATATCAGAATGCCCATAATGCACAAATATGCCCACAATGTATAAATTGCACAACACGAACCAAATAGAAACTGTAATTGAAATTGTACATATCACAATCCTCATTATACAAACAAAATATATCATAGACCGATATAAATGCGACCAGTGAGAGACCAACATAGCTCCTTATCATTAATTCGTATATCACTCTCATAGTCCGAACAGAGAATTCAATCATCAAATAGTTTTAATAATAATACAATATTGAAGAGTAATAATATCACTTTCATATGAATTAATAACACAATATTGGAAAAATTTGTCATGAAAAAATTAATATATGGTCCGAATCATATATTTAGGTCAGACTGTCAGAGTTACAGACAAACTTGAATGGTGGCGGTCGAAGGTCAGAATGTGTAAATAATAGTGTAATTGATTAATTTAATTGTAATATAATTATATTTTCAAAATTTTTTTTGTACAATTGAGCCGGCTAGCCCGCCCGACTACTTTAAAGCCAAAAGAAGCAAAGTAACCCGACCCACGAAAGTAAAATAATGGGCCAGCCCAACACAACCTAAGTTCAGCTAGATCCAACGGTGTTCTTGCCGAGAATGGAATTCTGAAGATTAAAAACAACACAAATACTTCATCCTTTTTCGATGTGGGATGTGTAAATGTATTTGAAGCTGCTGAAGGTGAACAGGCGACGTGGCGTCTTCTCCACCCTCGATCTTCTTCGACCAAGCCAATCTCTACTGTTCATTTCAATTAAATATTCTTTTATTAATGTTCTTTTCACAATTCAATGTCCGTAGCGTCGATGGCGAGAGCGAGCCATATCAACAGGGTTGGGACCATATTCCTCGCCACTCTGCTCCTCTTCGAGATCGTCTTCCACAGCCGCTCCGACCTCCTCTGGGTCGTCTCTGGCTATTTCTTTTGCCAATCCTCCAACTGAGTCGTCACATTTTCTCTCTCTCGCGACCCTCTCTTCGTCAACACCTCCGTCTCTCTCCTTCACTCCACTGTTACTTCCTTTTCAGGTTACCTGTATATGCTTGCTTGTTGTCAATTTTTTGAGCTGATTTCCTTTTGCTTGCTGGGTCAAATTTTGTGTTTTTGTTGGAACCATTTGTAGGGGTTTATATGGGTTCGTGATGCTGTTTCTTTTCATTGCTTGTGTCGTGGTAATTTAATTGGGGGATTAGGGTTCCAATTTGGGGTTAGGGTTTTGAATTAGGGGTTAGGGTTTCAATTTGGGGTTCTGAATTAGGGATTAGGATTTCAATTTAGGGGTTTGGGGGTTTCGATTTCAATTTTCATTTTGGGATCCTAACTTCTGTTTTAAATTTAGGGGATTAGGGGTTCGGGGGATTTGGGTTTTAATTTTACTTTCAATTTCGAAATGTGTAAGGGTTCTGTTTTAATATGGGTTTAGGGTTAGGAATTTGGTGGTTTTGGGGTTTCAATTCTTATTAACTAATTTACAAATTGGGGATTATATAAACTGTTAGGTTACAATAATGTGTTTCTGTGTTTCTTATGTAAACTGTTGGGAAATTGTTGATTAATTTCGAATAATTTCTGTATTTTTTTGTAATAATGCCTACTGTGACTACTATCTATAAATTGAGCAAGAATTCAGCAGATTGTTATATTTTGAATCTTTTGATTGCTATGTTTTGAGCATGCTTTGTATTGTTTGATTTGGGCTGCAACTCTCAATTTTCAGTTGGGCCTAAGTTAAAAATATTGTAATGGGCTCAATTTTTTGGGCCCATCGGTTGTGTTGGGTTGTACCCGACTCACCCGAACCCGACTACCCGACCTCTAAGTTGAGTCGGGTATTGGGTATAGTTTACTGGACCCGACAGAGGCCGAGTCGGGTGCAAACTCGGTCGGGTCTACTCAACCCGACCCGATGAACACCCCTAGATGGTAGGCGTAGCCTCGGAGGCTGTTTTCGACTGCCTCACCTCGAGGCGGGCCTCGAGTCGCAAGCCTCAATAACCTTTTAAAACCAGTCCTGCTTATCACATTGTAAGCTATGCATGCAACCCATTTTATCTAGATAGAAATTGTATTATAGCAGCTAGGGATTCCTATGAAACATTTGTGGGACTCTGTATCTTTCTTCTAATTGGCACAAGTTCGCCTCCTGACCTTTCTATATCATAGTTTTGTACTTTTATTCGTCAAAAGACTTCTCATCAGTGTGATAATGATCCAAATGTTAGCACATGTGGATGAGTGTCTAAACCTTTCCAAGTCCTTTGTAAACATGCGCCTGGCACACACCTTGATTGTGTATGAGGACGCGATTTTAGTGTTTCCCTTTCAATTTTATGAAAAGAGATCATGAGATAGAGCTATATGCTCTTCAAACAAGTGAGTGATTTTTGTTTTTTTGTAAATTGTGCTAGTTAATTACTAGGCTATTTTAAGCTATGCTTGTGCTCTCTATGCTGAACACAAACTATATCCAGCCAAAGGATTTTGCATGTAAATGTTTTTTTCTTTCATGCAAATAGTTATCAAACAGAGTTATTCATAGATAATGAACTATGTGTCAACAAATTAGTTAGTACATCTGTACATGATTGGGGTTGTGGTGAAGGGTATATGATGCAGAGTTAAGTCTATATGGTAACATTTATGTCAAGAAATTACTTGCATACGCATATGCAAACTGAAAAGGTTATTATCTCTGACAGTATCACTGCTTGGCATCTTTATAACAATTAGAAGCTAATACTATAAGGGTTATTACACTGTTTTAGAACTTAGTCAATCTAGTACGTTAGTATCCATGTAAGGGAGTTACCTCAAATCAGATAACAATTTTCCCATCCGACAGTCTTTTTTGCTTATTAGTTAAATTATTAATGGCCAGTTATCAAAGATTTTATCAAATCAGGTGATTCTCCTCTACATTTACCTACTGTGTCATAAGTACCCTAAGTTTAGTTCAAGTCAGGTCTCTATTGCTTATACCATCACATATAATAGAAGTACTTTTTCCTTGTTATGCTCATGTCACTTTTGTGGTCTTTATGCTTTATTCAGAATAGCGTTTCTTGTTGAATCCTGAACGTTCGCCAATCATGACTGACAATGAGCAAGTTGTGGTGAATGACACATCGTCGTCTCTTATAGAGCAGCTGGGCAAGGCATTTATTGAGCTGGAAGGTTGCAAAAATGATCCAGCGGACAAGGTTCAGTGGAAGGAAATTGAAGAACATTTTCGCAGTCTTGAGGCAATGTTGAAGAAGAAATCTGATGAGATAGAAACTATGGAGAAGGAATATACAGAGAAAGAAGCTGAAACTTCTGCATTGATCTCCGAGAGAGAGGCAGCTGTTGTTGCTAAGGAGCAAGATATGCAAGATCGAGTACAGGAGCTGAAAGATGCTGCTGTTGCAGTCATTGCAGATGCTCGAGCAGCTCACGTGCCAACATCTTCAGAGCTTGTTGACGGGGACAATAAAGAAAGCAAGGTAAGCAGCTCTCTTGGTGATCCAAATTCCCCAGAGGAGGAGTTTCTTGATAAAAAAAGTGACAACGCTGAAGGCGTGGCTGTAGAGGTTAAGCCACGTCCAGAGCTTACCCAATTTTGTGAGCAGATGGATGCAAAAGGGCTTCTGAATTTTGCTATGGAGAAGCAAAGAAAATTATATGTAATTCGTGAGGAACTTTCTGTTGCACTAGAAAGTGCGACTGAACCGGCCCGTATGGTGTTGGATGCATTGGAGGGGTTTTACCCTTCCAATGAATCTGGCCAACCAGGGGATAAGGGGAATGCTGCCCTTCAGGGCATGCGCAAATCATGTGTTGTGTTACTGGGAGCCTTGCATGACTTATTGGCAAGGGCTGACCCAGGTGCCAATCACCTTCTAAACCCTGAAACAAAGCAGCAAGCCAAGGCAATTGCTGATGAGTGGAAGCCTAAGTTGGCTGGTGATGGCACTGATGCTGCCAATGGAAATTCATTGGAAGCAGAGGCATTCTTGCAACTGATTGTAACTTTTAGTGTTGCTTCAGAGTTCGATGAAGATGAACTCTGCAAGCTTGTTCTTGCAGCTGCTCACCGCCGGCAGGCACCCCAGCTCTGCTGTTCTCTTGGGTTAGCACAAAAAATGCCAGGTTGGTGTCCCATTTACTAACTGACCTGACCATGTCTGGAGACTGGAAAATTATTTCCATTAGATGTCTGCTACAGTACACTTCACTCCGTTAGGGCATTGTAGCATGCCAACTCACTTTGACATTATATGGACACATGTACTGGTAATCTGAAATGGATGGTTTCATTGGGTGTAGTAGCTATGAGATACAAAAAAGGCATTTCATCATTGCATTTGATTTTAGCTAATCTCTTACTTTTGATACAGGTGTTATCGAAACTTTGATCAACGGTGGGAAGCAGATAGATGCTGTTCATTTCATTCACGCCTTCCAACTCACTGAAAGTTACCCTCCCGTTCCCCTGCTGAAGACCTACTTGAGGGAATTGAGGAGGAACTCACAAGGAAAGGGTTGGAACTCGGAGGATGCCAATGCTTTGCGGGTACATTTTTACCTTCAATAATCAATAGATGATCAACCAGCAAATCTGACTTGTTTGTTATTCAATTGCTTATTCACGATTTCCTTGTTTATAAACAGAACGATGCAAATGCACAAGAACTTGCAGCTTTAAAAGCTGTGATAAGGTGCGTTAAAGAATACAAGCTTGAATCGGACTACCCACTTGAACCCCTTCAGAAAAGGGTTACTCAGCTGGATAGGTCAAAAACGGATAAGAAGAGAAGTGGTGACTTGGGGAAACGTCAACAACCAAAGAAGCCAAAAGCCAGTGGTGGATACTATGGGGGATACCGCACACCTGGTGCCAGTGGCGGTAGGCAGGCCCTGCCCCTCTATGGTGAGAGGGTGGCAGCACCAGCATACATGGGAATGTCAGAAAGGTACCCTCCACACGCCCATGCAAGCGCATATGCTCCCAGCCAGCAGGCATATGCTCCGCAAGCAACCGATCAACGAGTGTACTATTACCCTCAAGATGAGAGGGTTGCAGCAACGCCTTACAATCCCGATCAATCTAGTTATGGCAGTTATTTGGGCACTGGATTGCCGTCTCCTCAACAACCACATATGTGATCGCTCAGGCAACTGTTGTAGGATAGTTTTAGCTGAGATGCTGATAACTCACCCCCCATATTGGTCTTCTTTTTTGTATTTCGGATCTATTGGCCATAAAACTAGTTTTTGAAGTCACATTTACTCAGAATTGAACCTCTATTGATTTCCTTTTCTATTGATCGAATGAGTCTGACACGGGAAAATGAGTCTGAATATGGAAGTAAAATTGAAATCATGGAGTCTATGTACAGGAGTTAGCTCTTTCAACTTAATTCGTCGGCTTGCCTAATATAAATAAAACATATAGTGAACACTAAACTAACCGAGATGAGGTGTCAAAATTATTTTAAACTGCTTAGGGTTGAGCCGAGCTTTTAACGAGCCGCTAGAGCTTGGCTCGTCAAAATATTCAGTTCGAGCTTATTTTAATCGAGTTTGAGTCAAATTAGCTCAAAATCGGGTTCGTTCGATAAAAGAGTCGAGCTCGAGCTTAACATTTTATACTTTTAAGGCTCGATAGGCTTGTGAGCTGGCTCGTTTAATATTTAATTAATTATATATTTATATTAATGTATTTATAAAATTTTAATAATATTATAATAGAATTAGACGAGCTGAAGTAAGTGGAGCCAATTTCAAGTTGGTTCATTATTATTTAATGAATTATTTATTTAATTTTTAATGTATATTTGTATTGAAATTTAAGCGAACTGAATCGAGCCGAACTCGAGTTTGTCTATTTTATTTCGAGCTGAACTCGAGCTTCATTGTATAAGCTCGTTTGAGCCCGAGCCGAGTTCTAGCTGAACACTTTTTTCACAAGCTGAGTCAAGTCCTGCCAAAATGAAGTTCGATTCGACTCGTTTGCACCCTCCGACTACTTGTTTGTTTGGGCCTAGCCGGTTGTGGTTTGAAATGAGAAGAGACGACGTCGTTTCGGCTATGAGAGAAATTAAGAAACCGATACATCTCCTTCACCGTGTGGTTTGATGACGGAAGGTGAAGTTGGTTGATTAGTTAATTCATCGCAGGCACGCTGTGACTTGTTCCTCTGTTTCCTTTGCCTCGTCTTCACTCGATACCTCCGTTACGCTTTCTCTTTCCCGATCCAATCTCGATCTCGATCTCCGGTCATGGCGCGGGCACAACTCCGCCTCACCGCCTTCTTCCTGATCCTGCGCTCCGCCGTCGGGATCGAAATCTCCGCCGACGGCATCACTGTTCTTCCACCTCCTCACGGCGGAGCACGCTCCGCCTTGTTCTTACCCCTATCGCGCTCTCCATCGAATTCTTCGCGAACCGCCATTTCCAAGTCGCGTCGCCAGCTCGCCGGATCTGACTCCCACCCCAACGCTCACATGAGACTCTACGACGATCTCCTCCGCAATGGGTACTCATTTTCTCTCCGCTTCATATTTCGCATCTACGCTAAAATAATTTCATCTTCCTTTTCCCTGTTGTTAATTTTTGGGATTAATGGCGGTAGGTATTACACTACCCGGCTCTGGATCGGAACGCCACCGCAAAGATTTGCGCTTATAACAGATACTGGAAGTACTGTTACGTATGTTCCTTGCTCTACCTGCGATCAGTGTGGCAGGCACCAGGTAATGTTTCCTTTTCCTGATCCATTTCATCTCAGATTCAATACTGTTCAAGTTTCTTCTAATTCTTCACTCTTAGCTGTTTAGTTCCACTGGCATAATACAATACTGTGTCATTTGTCAGCATTGATTGGTCGACCTACTGTATGAGTGTTATGTGGTCTCGCTTGTTGCCTAATTAGTCAATCAAATATTTTTACTAGGACCCGAAATTTGATCCAGAATTGTCCAGCACCTATCAACCCGTGAAATGCAATATAGACTGTAATTGTGACAGTGATAGGGCTCAATGTATTTACGAGAGGCAGTATGCTGAGATGAGCACCAGCAGTGGTGTCCTCGGTAAGGACATAGTATCATTCGGCAACCAAAGTAATCTTGAGCCACAGCGTGCTGTTTTTGGTTGTGAAAATATGGAGACTGGCGACCTCTACAGTCAACGTGCTGATGGGATCATGGGTTTGGGCCGTGGTGATCTCAGCATTGTGGATCAGCTTGTTGAGAAGGGTGTTATTAGTGATTCCTTCTCGTTGTGTTATGGTGGGATGGAAGTTGGTGGTGGTGCGATGGTGCTTGGTGGTATATCTCCCCCCAAGGGCATGGTCTTTACCAATTCAGATCCTGTTCGCAGGTTTGTTTTAAAAATTATATCTTCTGGATATAATACATTTTTGTATTTTTCTAACAATTACGTTTGATACATCTCACGCATTTACTCTAGTCCTGGGATGGAAACAGTCCATATTACAATATAGAGCTGAAGGAGATACATGTTGCGGGGAAGCCGTTGCCTTTAAACCCTAGTGTTTTTGATGGAAAACATGGGACTGTCCTGGATAGCGGTACTACATATGCTTACCTACCCGAATCAGCCTTCCTATTTTTTAAGGATGCTGTAAGAATTACTTCTTTGTGCTATTCACTGTTCTTGTATATGATTCTTATTTCTAATTTCCGCTTAATACGGAAGATGTTATGGAGGAACACATACAGCAATGCAGGATAATATCTTAGTATTATTTGATGTGGTCACAACTGTAAACTTAACCACAACTATTTTAGTTGGATGCAACAATAATTATTATTATTACGCCTATTAATTTCTGATCAAGTTAGGCTTCATGTCTTTAACTATGTGTTTATTTCTTAGTACTGAGCACTTTGTTAAGAAGGGAATAGTAGTAGTATCATAGGAGCATTCCTTTAGCCTACTGTGAAAGAGTGAACAAATGGAGATTCTATATGGCTTGGAATATATGGTAGCGATTGTGGTAAGAACTAGTTTTAGTCCTCATGGCCTCTTCTTCTGGTGGTTTTTCTTATAAGGGCTGGGAAAGTTCCTTCATAGATTTTCTGTATGGTTTAGACCTCTATTACTGTCAGTGTAATTACTAATTAGTAGCTTTATACAATGTGTCATAACTTTTATGTGGAATTTGTCTGTTCTGTTCACTGCTGCACTTTGTCACTAAGATGCAAATTTCTCTCGGGTTCCATTTTTTTCTTCTGTTTTTTGCCTTTTGCAATTAAATAATTTTGATATATGTATGCATGTGTGTGCACACAGGTTATGAAGGAACTTCAATCCCTCAAGAAGATCAGTGGCCCAGATCCAAATTATAATGATATTTGCTTTTCTGGTGCTGGAAGGTATTAGCTACATACATTCATCACCTGAGACTTGAAGCTTATAGTAATGTTTGTGACAATTACTTATGTTTATGGTGCAAAAGTGTAATTATTGATTTTTGCTGCAGTGATATTTTGCAACTCTCAAAATCCTTTCCAGCAGTGGACATGGTATTTAGCAATGGACAAAAGTTGACCCTATCGCCAGAAAACTACTTGTTCAGGGTAGGAAATTAACCTTCAGTTGTGTTTTAAAAAAATTAAACCTTGCCAACCTGAATAAATTGAGCTTCATTACCGAGGAAGTTGATTTTAAGATAAAGTAGAGATTACTCTGTTTTTTTGAAGGAAGTAGAAATATCTCTTAGTTGTGAATCTGGTGTATTCTTCCTATGATGTGTTAGCTGTGACCAACTGATTTTTTTTGTGTTCTGAAGCATTCAAAAGTCAACGGGGCATATTGCTTTGGGATATTCCAGAATGGAAAGGATCGAACTACTCTTCTAGGAGGTATGCTCTGCTGAACAGATATGTACTAGTGATTTTTTACTGCACACCATATGAAAATTGGCCTTGCACGATCTCCAACTCTTCTATTTAATCTAAAGCTATTGATTTCCTATGTCATCATCAATACTTGCAAAAAAATTGCTTGATGCAAATGCTTTGTTCATTATAGGAATTGTTGTCCGCAATACATTAGTAATGTATGATCGTGAGCAAAAAAGGGTTGGTTTTTGGAAAACTAATTGTTCTGAGTTGTGGGAAAGACTTCGTGTATCTGATGCACCTCCACTAGGGCCTCCAGCTTCAACTGGAAAGAACTCCACTGCAGATGTGCCACCTACCATGTCTCCAAGTGGATCACCAGATTATAGTTTTCCAGGTACAGTGAACTGCATGTTTTGAAACCGCTCCCATTCATGCTCACTTGTTCAGTGATAGAAAGCAGTCATCATTATTGCATCTTATAGCCACATCTTTTTGGTGCTTGAAACATCATTTGATTGAACGGGGTTTAGCTTCGTAGGCCATCTCTTGCTCCAAGTGCTCCCAATAGCTAAGACTGCTAAAGTGAGCACTTTAATAATGCTGCATTTTGTTATCCAATTCTAGATATGGTGACCTGCGACATGTAGATTATTGTCTGTACTATACAGATCCAAGTCAATTGCCTGTTTCTGTTTTATATTTGTGAATAGACATTTTCAGCAGTTTGGTTGATATAAATTCGTTTGACATTTTCTCAATGATTATCCTTCTCAGATGAATTCCAAGTTGGAAAAATAACATTTGATATGTCAGTTAGTACCAACTACTCAAATCTTAAGCCTCACATCTCAGAACTTACCGAGTTCATTGCTCATGAATTAGATGTCAGTACTGCACAGGTAAGGCAAATGGTCAGATGAAATGCAAAAAATCATACTGTAGCCGTGTTTGCTAAAATTGTTGCGAATCGCATATCAATTTTGAATTCACAACTCTTTTACTCAACCTTATTTATCGTCAACCTTTTGAAGTCAAATGTCATATCTTCCTTGCAGTGCAGAACTAACCTCAAATAAATGGTTTTAGGTTCATTTGGTGAATTTTACATCCAACGGAAATGAATCCCTGATTAGATGGGTTGTGATTCCAGTGGGGTCTACTGACCACATTTCTAGCTCAACTGCAACGGTAGGTTGCTATGCATGCAGTTGCAAATGTTGTCTGTACATAAAAAAAGTTTGTATAATTTCCTGATGATTATCTTCTGTTGACAGAGTATAATAGCTAGGATTTCTGAACATCGCATGCAGCTTCCTGATACCTATGGAACTTACCAGCTAATCAACTGGAATGTTGAGCCACCACCAAAACGGTATTTAAAACTTCAGTAGATTTCTCACTATTCTTCCTTAGATTTTTCTCCTCTTGATCACATTGGGGACGGGAGGTGAGGTTTGTGCATCGGGTTTAATTAAGAATATTGCCCAAACTAACCTGAATGGTTAAAAACCAATGATGTTGGATCCCTAGGATTTTTCATAGTATCAGTATCAGACACTGCCATATAATTTTCAGGCTCTTGGATTATAATCACCCATTTCCTAACTGATGCAGGACATGGTGGCAGCAGCATGATTTGGTATTGATTATGACAGTTATGGTTCTGTTAATTATTGGACTGTCAGCTTCAGGAATGTTGTATATTTGGAGGCAAAGACAACAAGCATTCAATGCATACAAGCCTGTTGGAGGTGTTACTGAGCAAGAACTGGCAGCTCTAAATACGTAGACGATGCCTTGTTTGGTGCACAAGTATGTCATTTTATTCTCGAGAGTGGCTGGAAATTCCGAAATTGCTTTGCTTACCGTATACTTTTTGTCTGATGATATGTACTGCCCTCCTCGGTACATGCAATTATATTCAGATTAGACAAAGTAAAGATTGAACGTTGGCTGTATTGGTTTTTGTATGCAAATTATTATTGTATCGTTACAATAAAGCTCCATTTACACCCTGCTTTCCCGGTTGCCTTGTACTTTTATTGTTGAAAAACAACAGTTAAATACTGTAATGATCTTAATCCAATTGCAATATGTTCGGTATGATGTTCTTCTGATCTGTAAAATATTATAGCTTTTGCATGTTGTTTCTTGATAGACTTGTTCTTGGATATACTAGAAAGTGATTCGGTGAACAATATTTTCTGAGAATAAATAATTATGAGAACTCGGAAAAAATTCCGAGCAGCTTCCAATTGGAATGAACATATCATTAGTGCGATTCACCAAATGATCTTTTCTTGAAAAAAACAATTATTAGGGGATTTGGGAACATATTCTCAGCAGCTTCCAATTGGAATGTAAACACGACCTTTCAACAAGTCTTCTGCTTCTGGTCAATGTTGGTTTCCAATTAAATCCAAGACGTCTGGTGTGATCCTTGCTTTTAAGTTTAATTTATTTAGTCCTCTATTTTCTTTATTTGCAAGCTGTCAATATTGAATTAAGTTAGTTAAAAATAAATTACTAATAGTTTTTTAAAAGAAGTAACTAAACGGAAACAAAATTAGAACCAAAGAAATATTAAGATATTAAACCAGGACAAAAACAGGAGGAGAGTTGTATTAACATATAAAACATATACTAAACCTTTCAAAGAATACAGGAAAATATCTAATTATTTGATCAGATCACATGTTAATAGCAATGCATTCTCCTCTCCTGTGTAAATGGAATAATAGTTGTAATCAATCATTTCACTGAAAAGCTAGTTCAAATATTATTATAAGTTTCCAAGAAAACATGCAATTTAATTTATATTAATGAAATCAGATCAAAAGGAAAGGTAATGGCAGGGCTGGCGTGACAGGTCAAGTCACAAGCCCTGAACATATCCATTAAGCGCGCACTGTCAGTTGATAATCAATACTCCGTCGGAAGATAATGCCAGCTGATTCATGGACTCTCAACAACTCGCACACATAGAAAGTGTCATGATTATTAAGCATTTTAAATAAAAACTAATAAGTGATTATTACCGTAATTTATTATCCTGTTATATATTGGTTTTTAAGAAAAATCATATATTATATAACGTGACTAAAGTAACAATACGAGCTGGTGGGACAACTTCACACCTGACTCCCAAACTAAAAAATCAAGTCTAAATAGACAAATAATTTCTCTCGCGCCATGGCCTCCACCTCAGCTGGATCGAAAAATCTCATAACTTGCTCAGAGAACATATCTCCTAACCCTAACAGATCTTTCAGCAAAAACAAATATGGTTCTCGATTCCTCTTCTTACCTGGTTTGATCCAACTCCGAGTCCTCCAAAAAAACACAACAAAAAGCTAAAAAAATAAAAGGAAAAGAAAATGGGCGGTCATCGGAGAGCCTGGCCTAAGAGGTCGCATCTCCAGTGACCTAGAAGATCTCGAGAGTTGTGAGGTGTTTTTTATGGAGAGTTGTCCAGCAATACACCGTATTAATGTTATATATATTTGTTAATGTTATAATACTTAATTTAAAATAATTTTAAAATAAATTATATTTAAAATTTGATGTCAAAATTAAAAATTAGAAAAAATTATATGTTACTTCTTAAAGTAGTCACAAAAATCATTTTACTCTTGTGAGTTTCAAAGTGATTTGATCGAACCCTATTAAAGGACCACAATTGATAATCGAAGAATCAATTATTATTATATACTTTAACACACTTTCACGATTGTGATCATATTTTAAACAAACTCATTAAAGAGAATTGAGACTTTTTCAGAACAATGAAAAAAGAATAAGGTCTTTTGAGAACCATAGAAGATATAATGAAAAGAAATACATTTTTATGTTTTAGAATTTGAACTTGTGTGTGCAAGATACAAACCTCTAATGTCTTCTTCGGCGAATACTATAACATGAGTGTGCTTTCATCCCTTTTCCTCTTCCCCAACGTGCCTTCATCGCCTTTTCTTTTCGACGACGAGCTCGCAAACTTGGTGTGCTCATGTTTTGCGAAATAAAAACATAGCTTGGTTGACATTAGTGCACTCGTATCTAAATTTGGTTTCTCTAGTAAAATGACGATTATTGAACATTGTAAAAGATGAAGGCTTGAACTATGCGGGCAGTGACTAGCAAAATCTTAAAGAGAAAACGCTGATCAACACTATTAATTTTGTTTTATAATCAAGAGGGATTACAATAAAGATGATTAGTTTTATAATTTTGAGACGTAAAAGAGCCGAGTTTTTAATGAGATGTTCAAACTCGATTAATTAATTATTAGATCTGCCTTGTTATAATCGAGCTTGAGTAAAATTTGATCTCAAGGCAGGCTCGATAGACTCGTGAGCTGACACGTTGAATATTTAATTAATCATATATTTTTTATTTTTTAATAAGTACTTATACTGAAATTAAATAATACTTATTAAAAATATTAAAATAAGTATTGTCTCGACTTTATTCGACTCGTCTAGTTTAAGTATAAAACTTATTAATTTTTTTAAAAAATATATTAATATAAATATATGATTAATTAAGTAGTCAACCTTGGCTTCAAATTTTACTAAAACTCGATTATAACTAGCTTAGATAAAATATTTAATGAATCGAATTTGAGCGTCTCATTAAAAACTCGATTCCTTTACATCGCAAAATTATAAACACTAATAATTTTTATTTTAAACCCTCTGGTTATAGTAATTTTTATTCTAAACCCTGCTGTTACAGTGACAAGTCAAACCGAGTTGCTACAGTAACTATAATAACAAATTAATCAAATAAAATGAGAGTAAAACCTAAATTTCAAAATTACATTATATTTGATAAAAATCCGATTTAGAGAGTAAAAAAATGGGATACCAAAAAAATAGATAAAAAAGACTGACAAAAGGCACAAAGCAGCAGAGAATAGGCGAAATCTGGGCGAGAAAGGTTGAGAAACTTAAAGACGAGCTCCGTTTCAGCTCCTTCCGTCTTCTTCTCTGCATTCAGGTACCTCATCGACTCTTCTTGCTTGATCTGTATAGGGTTTTTATGCTTGCTTCTTTCTTCTAGCTTTGACTGTTTGAGCTTCTCTGCACGTTTTTGCTACATCGGCACACGGGGATGTGAATTACACGAGTTCTGAATTTTCTCGTGTTTTTAGGGATTTAATATTGCTTCGGCTTCTGATTATCGATGCATAGGTTTCTCCTTACGCTGCTGTAGAGATGGTTAACTTTTGATGCAATTATAGAAATGACGATCTAAAGCTGTTCTTTAGTTTGATTTTATGTTTACCTATCTGTGTATGTCCTGCTTTCTTTTTTATCATTGAATGATTGGTGTTTTGGGGCTGATTGATAAAAGTCTTTCTGAAAATTATGGAGGAACTGATACATATATTGTTCCTATTTTGATTGTTGGGGATGGGTAGGATTAACATGTTACTTTAGGTATGACTGAATAAATTATTTTTATGTTTCTAAATGTGTCTGCTATAGATCTTGGTAACTCCCACCCCTCAAACTGTAGACTAGATCTTTTGTCTAGGTCTTTGACCGAGAAAGAATTAAACCATTATTTTACTGGTGTCTGTGAAAATATGGTCTAGACATTCTGGTGTTGCCGTTTGTATTGAATAGGCAATACCATGGCCCCCAAGGCTTGAACCCAAGAGCTTGGACAAGGAAACAAGTGATTAACCAACAGGTGTGGGCGAATGTCTGTGGTTATTTTGGGTTCTGTGTGGGACATTGGAGAAAATTCTTACAAGAGTCATTGTTTTTGACATTGAGAGAGAAGCTATTATGATATAGAGAAGTATTGTGCTTGTTTTGGTAGTAGGTCCTCAATTTACGTTTATGATTGTGTCTGTAGATCCATGTATCTCTGGAAGTTTCACTCTTATCAATTTTAGTTCAAATCATTTGTTGGTATTACCTCAAAGTTACAGCAAACTTTCCATAACGACCTTGCAAATGCTGTTATTTTTCCAATTTCAGACCTTTGTGTTCTTGGAATCTTAATTTTAAATTCTGGTTCTCTACAGGGAATTTCTATTTGGAATTATCAGTGCTCAAGAATACAGGCTTGAATTGTAGAGTGCATGCAGAAGCTTGGTCTCTATGGCTGTACTAGACCCTTTTCATTTTTCTGGTTTAGATGTGTTTCAAGATGACCGGAAATTTGAGGAAGATTGATATTGTGATTTAAAATTCAATTGTGGCGAAAAAAGGTATTCTTGTTTTGCTATTCTGATATGCGGTTGTTGCCTTTTCTTCAAATTTGATGGATGAATATATAAAGCAGGTTATGAATTATATTTCATATAAATGAACCTTGGTAGAAGGCAAGCTAATTTACAAATTGGTTTAGAGTTATGTGGTGCATTTGGCTCTAGATAGAGCTGAATGGCAAACATCAATCTCCTTACTTGATTAGCTTGGCTGTAGATATTATAATTTCTGCTCATGTTCACATGTCTCTAGTGGGGGATGTTGCTCAATTTTTATTCCTATGCTCCTTTTTTCTTGTTACATATATGGCCTTTTTTCATGAACATTGTGTTTTTCTATATGTTTATCAGTTTTCTTCTGTATATACATATTATGAAAAGAAGATATTTTGGTCCTTTTATTTGTTTATCCAAGGTCTAAACTTATGGACCACATATTTTCAAGTTGTTGCCTTCTTGACGAGTTGCCATGAAAAATGTGTCATTTGATGCTTTCTTGCACTAAACAGATTATACGTGAGTATTGGCTTACATGACCAAACATTATTAAGAATTTGATAATTTGTAAGTTTCAATTACGGAGGCAAGTTAAGTAAATAATGGCAAGAGCAATAGACCAAATGATCTGGCTAATTTTGATAGAGAAGTTACCATCAATAAATGGGAGACAATGGATCTGATAAAAAACATATCTTGACATCCTGTTTCGTCAATGAAATTAGGAACTTAATCTTAGCAGGAACTCTTTTCCCCTTATCCAAGAATTTTAAAATTATGGTTTATTAAATTTCTCATCATGGAACTAATGATCAATAAGATGGGAAAAATCATCTGGAAAAGAACTCTTACAGATAAATGGTTATTGGTTACCAGGCCTTTAAAATCCTCTTTCATGCCGTTGACAACTTGGTATGTATGCTATTTTGATGTATACTGACCATTTTGATAGGACAAGTTCGTGAGATGGTCTTTCATAGTCTAGGCTATGAATTGTTATTTGTGTAGGCCATTTGGTCCTTGTTGTCATGTGTATACTGATTTTCCCCAATACTTCCTGCTTGTCTTTGACACAGGTTCAATGGAGATATGTTTGCTGAAAGTGCTACTTAATAATATCTCTTCTTTTCTTCATTTATCATCTTATGACAACACACATGTGGAACCATATCATAAGTACTACCAGAAGGTAGAAGAAATTATGAAGCTGCTGAAGCCAATACTTGATGCTATTGTCGATTCCAAAGTTGTTTTAGATGAGTTTCTTATTACGGCATTTGAGGAATTGGGTCAAGTTGTTGATGAATTGAGGGAGCTGTTTGAGAACTGGCAACCATTTTCAAGCAAAGTTTATTTTGTAAGTTATGTATGGTAAATTAAGAATGGAAAACTTTTCACTCATTGATCATATCATACCATAGCATTCTTGTTGAGCAGTCATGAGGTCATATCACACACATTGCTAAAGTTAACTGTAGTTAACAGCATCCTGGTCTAGCCACAACCTTCTGTCTTTCTTCCATTTGCTTCATGGAAAATAATTTCATTTTAAAAAATATTTTACTTAAAAAATGTATTATTCTCTTGCATTTGGACTAAACCAGGACGTGGTTCCCATTAACAGAGAGCTGAAAAGTCAATTTCTGAATATTATAAAGAAAATTTTCATTGGCTAGTTTTCCCGATGACTGATATTTCCTTGTCCACCAAACAATAGAACATTTTAAGGAAGAAAATTTCCCTTTAGCAAATAGTATTGGTAGCTCTTTTTCCAGCACATATAGAGCAGTCATGTATTTCCCCCCTTTTTTCTTCGTAATGTAGATATTGCATTCTTTTTTCCACTATGTTATTATCTGCAAACAAGTACTAATTTGAATTGTGACAGTGTTTTAACCAGAAAAAGATAAATTAATAATTATCCTAACACGAATAATTACAAACTAAAACATAATTCTATCAGGGGACAGGGGTATATATCAATTCATTGAGGGAATTAGCAATGCAGTGTAGAAATATTAGAAAATAACTTACCAGTCCCAATCTAAAAAAAAGATGTTGTATACTTCCTCAGTTATCTTCCGTGATATATATTTCTAACTATTTCCCATTTGCATGGCATAGGTTGTGCAAATTGAATTGTTGATATCTAAGACTCGAACTACTGGCTTGGATATTTTCCAGCTGCTAAAATCTTCTCACCAACATCTTCCAGATGAATTGAGTTCAGCGTCTATAGAGGTATTGAATTACCAGATTGTAGGATTGTTATATTAAGTTTTAAACTTTATTGTGTTCTCAGCTTCTGGTTGATTACCATCACATATAAGGTGGTTAGATATCAAACCTGTAGCTATTCAGTTAAGGATGTAAAGAATCATATGCTAACCTTATGTAACGTCTAACTTTAAGAGTTATTGATTGCAGCTCTGTGTACAGAAATTTAAGCATATGGGATATGAACAACAGTCATCTGTCATTAAAGAGGCTATGAGGGATCAAATGGAGGGTGTTGGACCAAGCTCTGAGATCCTGGCAAAAATAGCAGATAGCCTAAGCTTGAAGTCAAATCAAGAAGTTCTAATTGAGGCAGTGGCTCTAGAAAAGTTGAAGGAGAGTGCTGAGCAAGCTGAAAAGTCTGAGGAAGCGGAGTACATTGATCAAATGATAGCTCTTGTAACCCATATGCATGAACGTCTTGTTTTGGTGAAGCAGTCCCAGTGCTGTAGCCCAGTGCCAATTCCTACTGACTTCTGTTGTCCACTATCTCTTGAGCTGATGACAGATCCTGTCATTGTGGCATCAGGACAAACCTATGAGCGCGCTTTCATCAGGAAATGGTTGGATCTTGGACTCACTGTCTGTCCCAAGACTCGTCAGACTCTGAATCACACCAACTTAATACCTAATTACACTGTAAAGGCACTAATTGCAAATTGGTGTGAGTTGAACAATGTGAGGCTGCCCGATCCAATGAAGTCTATGAGCTTAGATCAACCCTCATCCATTCTTGCCCATGCTGAGTCTGATGCACTGAGAGATTCACACATGCTTTCTCATATAAGGAACAACAGACAAATGTCACCAGAGTCAAATCAATCAATCAGTTCTCCTGCTAGGAATGTAATCCCATCCAGCGAAGTCCATCAAGGGAGAACTTCTCCACTACATCCCCGATCTACCTCGGAAGGTTCCTTATCTGACATAGCTGAAAACGGGCAAGCTCTGGATATTGGGAGAGTTTCACTAATGAGTTCCGATGACAGGTTTTCTAACTCAGAAGAAATAGATACGTTGGATGCTCAATCCTCTATGTCACCATCATCTAGAAGGGTATCTTCTATTGCTGTTGGGGGTGATGAACAGTTGTCTCGGGGCCATAATAGAACTGGTTCAGCTTCCAGCTCTGTTTCTAATTCGAATTCTCTGGGAACTCCTGCAGATGCCAATGAGATTTCACATATGTCGGTACATTCAACTGTGGATGGAACTGATACTTCTGGGGAACTAAAAGTAGAATCACAGCCTCCTGCTACCATGAACACGCCACAGAGAGTGTCTGAGTTCTCTTCCCGATTGGAGACAAGACCTCGAAATCAAGGTATGTGGCGCCGTCCATCAGAGAGGTTTGTTCCTAGGATAGTTCCTTCTTCTGTTGAAGCAAGACCTGATCTTTCTGGCATTGAAACTCAAGTCAAGAAGCTGGTTGAGGACTTAAAGAGCACTTCAGTTGAAACTCGAAGAGACGCAACAGGAGAACTTAGGCTTCTTTCTAAGCATAACACAGATAACCGAATTGTAATTGCTAATTGCGAGGCCATTCCCTTATTGGTCGAGTTGCTCAGGCCAACAGATGCTAAAACGCAGGAATATGCTGTCACGGCACTCCTCAACTTATCAATCAATGATAACAACAAAACTCTGATTGGCAGTGCTGGGGCAATTGAACCTCTGATTCATGTCCTTGAGTCAGGGACCCCTGAGGCTAAGGAGAACGCAGCTGCCACTCTCTTCAGCCTCTCTGTGGTTGAGGATAACAAGGTTAGGATTGGAAGGTATGGGGCAATCGGACCTCTGGTTGAGTTATTGGGGCACGGAACTCCTAGGGGAAAGAAAGATGCAGCCACAGCTTTGTATAATCTATCAATTTGTCATGAAAACAAGTCCCGGATTGTTCAAGCCGGTGCAGTAAAGTATCTGGTGGATCTGATGGACCCAGCAGCTGGGATGGTCGATAAGGCAGTTGCTGTTTTGTCAAATCTTTCTACGATTCCTGAGGGTAGGACTGCCATTGGGCAGGAAGGTGGAGTCCCTGTTCTGGTGGAGGTTGTCGAGCTGGGTTCTGCCAGAGGAAAGGAGAATGCAGCAGCTGCTCTTTTACAGCTTTGCTCGATCAGTAGTAGATATTGTAGTTTGGTGCTCCAAGAAGGAGCCGTCCCACCGTTAGTGGCGCTATCACAGAACGGTACTCCGAGGGCCAAAGAGAAGGTATGCACATCAACACTGTGTGGCTGCTGTTAATATTGCTTTCTGTGACTTTAAAAAAGTAAAGGCTTCGTTTGGTTTCTGCAGGCACAGGCACTTCTTAGCTGTTTCAGGAACCACCGGCATAATAATTCCGGGAGGGGCTGATTTGGGAGTATGCAACTTTCAGTCAGTATCGTCCAAGGTTTTGAAGCGAGTATGATATATATAGTATGTAATGTATGTACATTCAATGTTGGGAATAATACAGTTGATTGGATTTCATGATTTGTAGAGAAATTATTTATGCAGGAGTTTGAATTTGATGTCATGTGGAAAGTTGTGTGAAGGTGGGCAAGAAAATCTTAAACCTGGGCCTTTGCAGCCTCTAATGTGAGCTTCACATATATTTGTTTTTCTTTTTGGCGCTGTATTCTACATTCTTTTTCCAATTAATTTTGTAAATTTTGACTTGCGATTCACTGTTCTTGATGGATTGTTTCTAGTATTTCTTAGAAGATTTTAAGACATTCAACAAATAATGAGGCACTGCATATTTGTTTTTTTATGAGCAAGAGGCTGCATATGTTGTGTAAGTTTTATGATGCATAAAACTTATTTTAGTATCTCTAAACGGAAAAATAGAAGACAAGCCAGAAAAACAAATATTATTGGAACAAGTTGAGGAGGACAAGTAGAAGAAATTATTACTCTATATTAAGATATTGAAGGCATGTCACAAGGTGCTGCAGAACTATGATATTGAAGGTATGTCACAAGGTGCTGCAGAACTTGAAAGAATGTTGTAACAAAATTACTAACCTGCAGTATACCTATGCAAAAGAAACTATAGAACAATATCATACACTAACAATTCAAAGAAAGAGACCTGTCATCAATAACGCAAATAGCAAAAATGACAGCAATATCAAAATAATAAAAGAAGTATATTCTGATCCCTTCAAGTAATGGTGAAAAACCAAAAACGTATTACAAATATTACCATGCTACCCAATATGAATTTTTTTTAAAGCAAACCAAATCTTCATTAATTAAATCACAAGAGGGAAAAAACTCCACACCTGAAAATCGAGCATCAATCATGTACAGTTTACAAGTAAACACTAAAAGACAGTTTTAAAACACCCACCTCTCTGGATACCTCCAGGTAACCAAGTCGGACATACCGACCACCTAAACTAAGCACACTAAACAAAGAAAAACACGTCGGACACACCAAAAACTGCTAAACAAACTAAACAAAACACGAAACACACAAACAACCTAAAACAACAAACAAAAGCAACAAAAACTTAACCGACCACCGTTTCACCATCCTCGAGAAGACATCCTCTCATCTGAGTCCATACACCTCAGCGAGCGCAGCTCCTCAAGCACCTCCCATAGGGGGTGTCCGATTATCACCCATTTATGGGATTTTCAGCGTGTCCCGGTTCACCGCTTACCTAAAGAAAATTCAATTGAGCCTGGCAAAAACGGAAACTAAACCGCCCGACCTAGTAGCTCCGAAGACGCGACAGATCATGAGAGGGAACCAGATCTAGGATCGAAACCACCAGATCAAAAGCCTCTCGGATCTACCGACCATGCCTAAAAACCGACAAACCAAACCGGTCAAGACCGACGAAGACCAGAAAGGACCAAATTGGAGTGGACCGGCCAGACCAAGAGATGGCCGGCAACGTAGCCGCCGCCGACGAGCGGAAGCCACCATCACGCCAGCCGCCTCGCCTGCGCCCCAACCACCGCTTCCTCCGACGACCATCGATCTAGATCTGGCCGGCCTTCCAGCGCTGCACAACCACCGCCTCCACCTCCGGAAAGCCCAGCCCAACCTCGCCTCACAGCCACCCCTCACCCGCCGGGACTGTCTCCAACCACCGTCCTAGATCTGGGAACAAAACTCCTCATCCGAGCTCCACCACACCCCATGGGAGCCAACACCACAATTACCACTGAATACAATAAAGGATGGCCGCCGGCACGTTGAGACCAGAGCCCGGTGACGCCGGCAGAGGCCCTAGGTTAAATAAGAGGGGAGAGAGTTCATGTATTAGAGAGAGAAAACGAGAGATTTCAAACTACAATGTGCACAATGTCATTGGTACTCTTTTCAGTTACCTAATATAAAATTGAAGACAAAGATAACGAAGAAAATGTGGATGAAGAAGACGAATGAAGAAAAAATGAAGAGAACAAAGATGACAATGAAGATTAAAAAAAAAACATGTAGTAATGAAGAAAATAAAAATAAAGATGAAAGTGTGGCAGACAAGATAAAGATAAAGACTATAACAATGAAGAAAACAAAGATAAAGATGAAAGTGTGACAGACAAACAAAAGTGGACAATAAAAAGCAAATGAAAGTGTGACAAACAAAAGCATGAATACCCTTTAGTTCATATCCTAAAATAGCATAAATTTGGGATGAGAAATTTGAATATCTTCAAGTTGACTTTGTATACTGATTGCTTCCCGGAAGGCAAAGAAACAAAATATTCACTAATAAACTAATCAAGTTAGTATCTATTTTAGGCCTTAAGTGAATAAGGCAAGAAATCACTTCTTGCCCAAATTTGCATGATCACGGTGAACAACAAAAACACCTTAAAAGCTGCCAAATTCAGCAATCATTGGAAGCCAAAACTAGAACTTTATATTTCTCCCATGGACCTCACAACACACACCACCATTATACAGACGAAAGCAAGCACATAACAAATGTGATAATCTTGTAGTTTGAAATTAATACAGGTACACAACTATACAAACATAATCGTGAGTATTAATGGTCAACCTCCTAAGCTGTAGGAAGGGCGGATATGCTGACCATAGGAATAATCTTCAATGGGGTCATTTGATGCTACCAAACTACCCTGCATAACCCCTCAACACTATTATTTATCTCATTACCAATACAATATGAATCTTCATTGTATGTAAATGATCCTGGACCTGAAATTTACCTTAATTATCTCCCATTTTGAATTTGGGCGCTTGGTTGCTGCCAGGATGCTCATGTGGAATGGCTGGGTTAAGGACAAAATAAAATGGTCAGGGTCTATTTACCAAACACATGATACTTGCATATTAAACTACATGTTTCCATGCAACAGCAGTGTCATAAACCAGAGTGCCATGCTTGATCATGAAGAAAGCAAAATATAAAAAGAGTGAAGTCATTATCCGCCATTTTTATAGTGCAAGAACTTACCCTGTGAGGATCGCCTCTCAAGGACTGCACAAACATAGAACTTCCCGAATCCCGATCCTGCAAAAGCACAGAAATAGTTGACGTGTCTATTCCTTGGTGACAGTACTGTAGAACATTGGATGCTATGCAAATGAAATCAACCGATCTTAGCAAAGGATGTACCTCCAATTGGACATCTCTAAGTCTCCTTCCAGTTTGAGCACAGCAAATGCGGACTACTGTTTCATCACAACTCCCACTGATTATATAGTCCCCACCATTCATGTAATATGAACGTGTATAATTATGGGCGCTTCCCGTTGAAGCTATCTCAAAATCCATGTGTAGCCTCCCATCAACTGCCGAAAGTTGCTTAACCTGCACATCGAACACCGTGATTCATCAGGGTTAGAACATTACAGACTACATGATTGGAGGGAAAATCCCCATCTCTATGGTTATGCATTTCAAATTTTGATATGTAAAAGCCAATACATGACTACGCTACAGGTGGACAAATCTAAAAACTTTCTTGCTATGGAAAAACCAAGACAGTTCATTCGGAAGGAATAAATAAAAATGCGTTCCATAAGAATAGTACCTCATTGTCAACTGCGGACACTAACAAATAGTTGTCATTCGGCGAAAAGCAAACCATCACGTTTCCTCTTGAACTTGAACTTGTATAGCAAGGTCGTAAGGGTTGCACTCTCAAATCCCACATCTTGACATCATGGTCAAATGACGAGGTAACGAATGTGAAAGGGCAATGGTGGGAAAATTTGGCGACATTAATGGGTTCTCGATGCAAATTAGTGAATAGGTGCAAGCGTTTTCCACTGCTGATGTCGTATAGAGCAATGTTTTTTGAGTATCCACTGACAAGAAACTGATCATCACTTGAATTGACGTGAACAGAAGTTAACTGTTCAAAATGATCGAATTTGGCTGCATTGAACCTACAAGATACCTCTGAAACTCTTGGTGCCATATTATTAATGTCGAACAATGTCAATGCACCGTCATCAGAGCCAGCAATGAGCTGATTATTCAACATAAATAAAAAAAATTCAATGACAGAACAACGGATCAAACTGAAGTATGAAGTGCTTGTTCCATAGCATCTGAATAAAGGAGAAGCATCTAAAACTGTGTAGTAAGCATACAATTATACAAACACAGTTGTGTATGAGTGCATAACCATTTCACTATTCCAATTTCGGAACCTTATGGGTGCATGCATGCCAATGAGGAATTGCCCACAAACAAGTCAGAAGTGAACCTATATATGTATAGTAGTTCCATTTGCTTCATAATAATCTAACGCAAATACATCTATAATTAAAACACGGATTCAAAAGTGTACCTTCGATGGATGCTTTTTGAGCCAACATATCCCCAAAATACTGTTTGTCGAGCTTATAGATGGAACATGACCAACAACATTCCCACTTTCATGATTGATAACAACTACCTCACCATCCAAAGTTCCGAAAGCCATGAGGCTAGGGTCAGAGGGATGGTATTCAAACTGTCTTGGACGAAGCCTCTTGCTTTCGTCTTTTAATATTTGGATAAAGCTAGATATTGGTTGTGTGAGTGGCAATGTTGAAGCCCCCAGTTTGGCAGCAGAGAGAGACCTTGAGAAGAAAAATTGGCTCTTTCCATGTGGCTGATTTGCCTTTTGGCTGCAAATACCACCTGCTCCCATTTCACGCTTGTGCAAAATACTAACTGCACTTTCTTTGCGCTGTCGCTTGTAAGGCATGTGCTCATAGTATTTTGAAAAGATAGCCTTGGCCATTTCCCTCTCCATATCTATGATCCTCAAATTATCTAAAACTTCCAAATGAGGCAATGAAGCAACCATGTACTCTCTGTAATGTTTCTCAAAGCAAACGGGCGAAGGATGATGTGAGATATATTTCTGTGATGGAATAAATGCATCTGTCAAGTTCCGCTTAAGCACGTTCACACGAGACCTGCCATTGCCTCGAATCTACAATTCGCCAAATATAAGCTCTTAAATAGGCTAAGATAACCATCACCTATAAATAAACAGCAAATTTTTATTTTCCAACAACCCAATGTATCAATCAAATGAATATGTATGCTCTTACCTCATTTTGCAGTTTCACTTGTCTGCCAGAATCAGAAAGGAGATCGGATGAAAGTTCCGATAAATCTAACTTCTGAACTTGACCAAAAAGTTCGGTTTCACTATCTGACGAATCATCAGTCATGTATGAATCATCGAGATAATAAAATTCCTTGACTGATTTACCCGTACCAGAAGCTTTAAACGCAGCATCCCCTCCATCAATTAATGTTTTCTCAGCTGATAATGCAGGACATGGACCAGTGTCTTTGCAACACAAACAATTTTGGAAACGTAGTTCCACCAAAGATGGAACCTTTAACAGGGCAGCAGAAGTTGTCCAGAGATTAGCCACTCTTGTCTCACACATTGAAAGACGCTTCAGATTCGGCATGCAAGAAAAACAGTCATGCTGCAGACTGTTTAGCGAAGTACAGAAATCCAGACTAAGTGTTTGTAACTTCATGAACCTTCCAATCATGTTAAGCTTCTGAATATGAGTAGTTCTCAGATTTAACACTTGGCAGGGCAACCCGTCTTCACACAGAACCCTGAGGATAAACCATATAGACATAAATTAATGAATGGTTTAAATTACATCACTCCTTCATTCACGCTAGAAACTGCAACGATGGTCAATAATTAAGAAGGAAATGCAGAAAAGCAGTGATGCATACCGCAAGAAGTCATTCCCTATTGACATATCCTGGAGATCAACAAGTTGGAGCTTCAGATTGAATGCACAGAGCAAAGACATAATATGCTCTTCATTCAAGGTGGAAGGAGATTCATGAACAATGTCAATAGCATCAATATCAGAAGAATTGATAGCCAAAAATACGTCGATCAGTGGCGACACATCATCAACTGTTAACTGGTCCAGGAAAAATGTTATACTACATTTCTCATGGAGGGATTTGTGGATTTTGGCCTGTGTAGCAATAAAGCAATTGTTAGAATATTAGCCTTTGTCACCTTCAACCATAGTGATGCAAACCTATTATAGGTGAAAAATGTATGCTTTACAGGTGAAAAAGAAAACTGCATTTACTCTTGGTGGCAATAAGCAAATCAAAATCCATATTTTACTGCAATTCTTATACAGACATTTATGTCAAAGGATACATAGTAAGTGTTAACAGATAGGAAAAAACCCACGGAAGATCCTCATATGAGAGTAGGATCCAAAAGTAACAACTACTTGTGTTCCTAAATAGAAGGGACAAAAATAAGATCTTATGAGAGCGCACTTGAAGGCATTTGAAGCAGCATAAACATCTGATGCACTAATGTTTTATTTTATCAAAGATGATTTATTACGCATGATTACAAATTCAGAAAGAAAACTCCTTCCCTTAACCCAACACGGCCTCAAGCAGGTACCCACTAGGATTTGAACCTCTGACCAGCATTGGTGCACTTGTTGGGGAGATCCGGGCCTTACCTAGGAGGAGCACCCAAGGAAAGCCCATACACACATTAGAGTCCACATTTGACCCAAAAGACTAGCCTAGTGGGTTTAGGGTCCAATGTGT
>JAYMTP010000619.1:0-31170 GCA_036897365.1 Geranium brycei
GAGCTCGAGCTCGAGTTCGTTTATTTTATTTCGAGCCGAGCTCGAGCTCGAGTTCGTTTATTTTATTTCGAGCCGAACTCGAGCTTAGTTGTATAAGCTCGTTTGAGCCCGAGCCGAGCTCGAGCCGAACTTGAGTTTAGTTGTATAAACTCGAGCCGAGCTTAAGCCGAACACTTTTTCCACAAGCCGAGCCCTACTAAAATGAGGCTTGGCTCAATTACACCCCTTTATCCAAGTGTATATTGTTTATGAGAGTGGCTTCCCAATTTTGATCAGTTCCTAGGGAGTTGAGTGTGGCCCATCCCATGGGATGGATTGGAGCTTTGTTTCTAGGAGAAGGATGGCTTTGGATCTGATCATATCATATTCACTGCATATACTTGAAAAGCCCAAAGCTTTACAAAAAGCCCAAGTTGTGATGACACTTTCTTTGCAGGGTTGGTTGGATGGGATAAAGTCAGTCAGTGGGTGGGGTGATGGTTAATAAGGATGACAAAAATACTCGAATTTGAGGTACCAGGCAAAGTTAGTGGCTCGTGATTTTACTGAACATGGTATTGACTACAATGAGATGCATTCGCACTCGAAAAAAAAAATCGGGTGCAGGTTTTTGAGTGGGTTTTTTGGACCGGTGCACGACGACCTACCCCTGATCCGACCCGCACCTATAATTAATTTATTTTCTAACTAAATATAACCCTACTTAATTAATTGTTATGTTTGAAAACTTTATTTTGATTTGCTTAATTTGTTAGTTGGAAAATTAGTTGCTTGATAACTTTATTTTTGATTACTGGTGAATTAATTTTATTTTTTGTTAATGTTAATTACTTTAGGGTTTTAAGAAATATTTGTTCGGGTTTTGAGCGGGGCGTGTACTTAATATTTTGAACAAATTTTTGAGCGGGTCAATTTGGGTTTGACCAAACCCACCCGCTGCCACTCCTAAATTAGTGTGAGTTATCTTGGGTGGTGAAGTATAGATTTGGTGGAGGTAAGGATGGGTTAATGAATTTGGTGACGGATTAAAAATACCAATATTGCTTTTCTCCTTTCTCTTACAATTTTTCTTATCTAGGTTGCTCCAAAATCAATTTCAGTGATTATTTAGTTTGACAACTTTATCGTTAAAAATTTAGTATAGTACTAATGCTCTGTTATTCTCCATAATGTCAGTACATCCCTTCCAATGGGTTAGGCTTGAAAAAAAGTTAAAATTCATTTTTTATTTTAAATATTTTTTTGAAAAACTTTTTTTTTGAAATTAATATTGAAATCGGTTTTTTATTATTTATTTGATAATATATGGAGACTCTCTGCAAAAGTGCAATAGTATATGAAAAGTTTTTGCAATTTTATATACCAAGTGGTGAGAGTATTTTCGGGATTACGAAAATATTTCAAGATTTTTGTCTATTTTAACGGAAGTATACTAACAGTGAAAAATAATACAAGGTTGAGAAAGAGTTTCTGCAAAATATAAATTAGACAAAGAGTTAATGCAAAACTAAAATAATATATGGAGAGGTTTTGCAATTTTCCTATAATTTAATACACTAAAAATATTGATATAAATTGTAAATTATGTAAATTTAATAGGGATGGCAATGGGGCGGGTTCAGGACGAATTTTATGATTCCATCACCATCCCGATTTCAAGCACCTTGCCTCCTCCCTGCCCCATTCCCCGATTTATACCCATTTCCCCCTCCCCGAAACCCCCCCGACGGGAAATCCCCAAAAATTCCCCGAATAACATAACTCAAAATTGTAAAAAATTACTTATAGAAAAACAAATCTCAATAATAGCAATCTAACCATGATTACAAAATCTTGTAGGCAAAAAGAAAGTAGAGCTATTTATAAGTGAAAACAACTACAACAAACGTGCATACATGGTTCCTATTTTCTATAATATATTTTTATATGATATTTTTGTAAAAATATTTAATATTGTTAAATACATATTGGGTCGGACCGGCCCGGGACTATCCACCCCATCCCCGACCCGATCAAATCCCCAATTTAGTGACCCGTTTCCCGAAATTGTTGCTCCGCCCCGAACCCAAATGGGTCGGGCCACAGGATCCCTACGGGTACGGATTTTTTTGCCATCCCTAAAATTTAATGACATATATTTTATAGAGTAATAAAAATCCGGGTAGTTGGATGCGAGATGGGTCTATATATTTCGGGCCGTGACTCGGCCCATCTCGTTATCCGCCACGAAGACGGTCCTTGTTCGGTTTCTCGGGAAAGGAACAGAAAAGGCAAGAAAATTAATTCGGATCGACGGAGAGTGAAATTCCAGAGCAGTTTTCGGAATCCCGCCAAAGCCTCAACATTCTCTCTCTAAAACCCTTTCTCTCCCAATACAAAACACAATATATATAGGGTTAATCAACACAATCTCAATCACTCTCTATCTCCGATTCTTCGATCTCCACGCCCACTATCCATTCTCGAACTCAATCAATGAGGGACGGCGACCAGACCGGCGGCGCCGTCGATCTCCCCCGGACGGCGTCATCGCTCGAGAGGATCGACGACCGATTGATCTTCAACGTCGAGCTCCGGCCCGGCGAGACCACGATTGTGTCGTGGAAGAAGCTCCTGAGGGACGCCGGAAGGGCCGGCGGGTCCACCTCCTCCGCCCCTGAACCGCCCCCCAGCGCCCACCCCAGTCTCGAGTCTCGCTTCACTTCCGTGAGTCCCTTTAATTCAACGTGTCTCCGTGTGTGTTCAAGATTGTGCCTTTTGTGGGGGTTTTGGAGGATTGACTGGGGCATTGTAGGTTTTGTTGTTAGGTGCATTGTTGAAACGTAAAGAGGGGTGAAGTGGTGATTGGTAAATGTGAATGTGGATTGCTTGTTTGGTTTGATTGTTCTTTTGAGTTGATGGGTAGGGTCTAATTTGTTTTTTTTTGCTCGGCCAATGACTGGATGTGGAAATGCATCATATTTACCTAGATTAGTGTGTTTTGAACAAGTTCTAGTTGAGAAGATAAGGTGTAAAGAGAAGATGTGCCCTGTTGTAGCTGTTAACGAAACCAGGTAGTTGCTGAATGGTTGATTGCAACAAGTACTGATTAACATTGGTAAAAAATATGAGCAGCTCGACATACTTTCCACAATAGGTGGCTGCTTGTAGGTTTGTGCTTTGTGTTGTCTTGCCATGAATTTGTGTAAACTTTTTTTTGGTTGGACTTGTTTGGTGTGCAATCTGAATCATATGATGTGGTTTTTAAAAAAATTGGAATTTGATAGTGTTTCATGAACATGGTTGGGGGATGTAGGTTTACACTGCACCTTCTGCATAGACTGAAATAAAGCCAATCTTCCCATATGATTTGGGGTCATCACTTTATGCTATCTGTAGTTCAATTGTGACAATTGTGTGGTAGAGTTGATTATGGTACATTTGTTTTGATGTGATGATATTCTAAGTAGATTGTCTTGAAGGTACTTGCCCACATAGTTTCTCTTACAAATAAAAATAGCTCCCCATATATTTTTGGGTCTTGTCTCCTTAAAGAAGTAATGCATTCCCTATTATTCTGAATGGTTGCTTGATTTACTTTCTAATTGTTTTTATGCACCTTTTCATTTTAATATGATTGTACAGTGGATGCTGCTCAGAAAAAAAAGTACTATTTATTTTTGTGTTTATATGCTACAAAAACTGTGAATACATGCTTCATTTGTGCAGTATAATTTTTATTATGATTGTTATACTCTTAGTTCTGCTTCACTTTTAGGGGCAACCAGCTGAGAATGAAGCAAAAGAGGCCCCTGCTGGTCCGCACCGTTTCAGTGCTGTTATTGAAAAGATTGAGCGTCTCTACATGGTACATGTTGTTTAGTCGTTCCATAGTTCTTGATTACTTTTATGTCTTTCTGAATTAATACCAGTCCTGCAACTATATATAATAGAGCATTGTGCTATGAATAGTAAAATATCATAACCCTGCAACTGGCACTTCATAGGGTAAGCATAGTAGTGACGAGGAAGATCTAAATGATTACCCCGATGACGATCAATATGATACAGAAGACTCCTTTATCGACGATGCTGAACTGGTCGGTATCTTAACTCTGTTTCATATATAGCTGATTAATTATCATTCTCTACTTTTAAAGCTTTAACATATATGTCCCATTGGTACCTGATGTGCAGGATGAATATTTTGAAGTTGATAAGTCAGAAATAAAGCATGGTGGGTTCTTTGTGAATAGAGGAAAGTTGGAAAGCATGTAAGATCCTTTAACCTTTCTATGTATAGGAAATTTGTTACAGTTCTTCGTAGTGAGCTATACACAAATTTTATCAGCGTCCTTTTCTGTTGATATATACTTTTTTACCAGTTCATTGTTTACTGTTTGGTAGTATTAGATGGGTTTGAGCACTAAGTATTATACCTCAGTGCATATAGCTTTACCTTTATGTTTAACTATTGTAGGTTTATAGCCGGAAGATAGTTTATTTTATTTTCTGCCTACATGCTGTCACTCTTTATCGTAATTTAAAAAGGGGAGCTAACTGAACTTGGGGAGCTTTAATTCTGATACCTATTGGCCAGTCTTCATTTTTGTACTTTCTGGTAGCCGAACTATGTATCATCTAGTTCCTTGGATAATTTTCTTATCCCTGTAATTTCACGGATGAAACACACAGTATATCCCATGATTTTAAAATTGGTTCTAATTGTATTTTGTTACTTAGTATCTGAAGACTAAGCATATCAATATAAGATGATCTTAAGTCTGTTCATTGTTGCAATGCTTCCTAATCACTATAATATCACACAAGTGAATATAAGCTTTTTCTTAACAAATGCTATACCTACCAGTAAATTTTGAATCTCCTTAAAGATTAATGGCAATAAAGTGAGAAGGTTAGCTCTAATATGCTTAGAATAGTCGGGGTAGGGGAGATATTGACAGACCAAGATCATAAATGATATGGTAGTGGGATTTCATCATTTATCGCTTCACTGATCTTGAAATTATGATCTAGTTTACGTATGCTGTTCAATGTGTACTGCCTATCTGATGATTTGTGTGGTGAATAAACTTATTAGATTATATAGCTTCTCTATGAGAGCAGTTTTCTATAATTAACTTTGATTAACTTTTGTCCGTCTGATATCAACATTTTAAACTGTGGTCTAGTAGTAGTTTTCTACCAGTTTTATTTGATGAGCTTAGATAAAGGAGCTTTCATTGGATGCATATTACATTAAAAATAAATTCTAGTTCCTGTATCTGTTGAGGTGGCAGCACGTTTTTTTCTTCTAGATATTTACTGCTCTATGTTTCTTCTCATTTTATAGAAGTCAGCCTACTGTATCACCTAACCAACAACTGAAAAAAAGGAGAAGAAAAGACATTCCGGAGACTCATGGGGAAGTTGGTGATGACCACATCACAAACAAAGATGCAAAATTAAATAAGGCGGCAGCGGGAAAGACATCATTGCAAAAGAGTGATGCTTTAAGTCCCTCTCAGAGTTTGACTGCAAAAAAGGAACAGTTTGGAGGCTTCAAAGCTCAGAATCAATTGAATGCACCTGCAGTTGCTTTGAAAAAGAAATATACTGAGGCTGGAATCTCATTGGGTGACTCATCATCTATAAAAGTTTCAAATGGTCCTTCTTTACCCCGTTTAGAAATCAAGAAGATTGAGAAGCAGAAAAAGGGTGCCATTCAGTCTAAGAGCTTTAGTAATAAATTGAAACATGGAAGCGGACCTCCTGAAGGCATGAATCAGAAATACCTTGACAAAAGTGTTCACTCACAGCCCAAATCCCATTCTGCAAAACCATTGCATAATGTTAATGGGGTTGAAGCGCCAGTTCACATAAAAGAGAAATACAGTAATGGGGAATTTCCTGACAATAATGTGTCCAAGTATCCCATACATACAACTGTAAGTAGTTTTCATTTTATTTTATTTGCGTTGCTTATAGTGTATTGATTACATTCTGGATGCAACTGTGACTTCTACATGTTTCTGCTGTACTTTATCTAGACATTTTTTCCCATGTATGTGCATGTTATGAGATTTATCTCTATCACGTTGACTCTGCATTGGTTCATGTTCAATCTTCTAACCCATGACTGCGAACCCAGTAATTGGTTCATGTATGTGCATTGCTTACTTAACACAAGCTTTCCTTCAGCCCAATCCTCGTTTCATCCAAAAAATGTTTAACCAGACTACATTTTTTTGGGTGAGAACTTGATTCTTGTTTTACGAATAGAGATCGAGTAGTGTTCTACTTGTTCTTAATTCTTTGTTCTGTATGATTATTGGAAAAAGTTTATGTTCATCCTTATCCAAGTTTCCTTCAGTGCTGTTTGTATTTATTATGCATCTGATGCTATGCAGAAAACTTCACATGTGCATAAAAAGGACGGTTCTAGTATCAAGCCGAAAGGTTCCATGCTTGAGAGGGCTATCAGAGAGTTGGAGAGAATGGTTACAGAATGTAAGCTTCACTATAATTTTGATGATTTGTACTTCCTTGATAATTTGGATCAACTTTTTGCTTATTGCCGCTTTCAACTTACCTTAAATACAGCTAGACCATCTTTTATGGAAAATCAAGAAGCTGATGTTTCATCCCAGGCAATTAAGAGGAGATTGCCTAGGGAAATAAAGCTCAAACTTGCAAAAGTTGCTAGATTAGCGGTACACCGTTTATTGTTTAGCTTTATGATTATGATTTGTATACTTGCATCAATACAAGGCTTGAAACTTCTAAAGAAATTAAAATGTTTCTAATGATGGTAGCAGGCAAGCCATGGGAAGATATCGGAGGAGTTAATCAATCGCCTTATGAGCATTCTTGGTCACTTGATGCAGCGCAGAACTCTAAAGGTATGCAAATATTAGTTTTCCTGCCATTATTAGCACTTTAATGTGATAGCAGTTACAGGATACTCCATCCCCATCTGATTCAAGAATATTTCATGTGAAGAACTATGTACACCCTTAGGAAACATTTTTGCCAATGCATTACCAATAAATTTTATTGTTGAGGTTGAGGGTGAACCTTGGCACAATGGTAAAGGTTGCTGCCTTGTGGCCTGGATCAAGTACAGAAACAACCTTGGCAGGGAAGCTTTTATACAGAACGACACTCCCTTAGATCCCCCACAAAGGTGGGAGCCTTGTGCAGTGGGTCACTTGTTAGCAATAAATAATTTTGGTTCCTACTCTAAATAATTGAATGTGGAAGTCATCATCTTATGGATGGATAAAGCAAGTTCGTATTCACTTGAGTATGACCATCATTAATCTAGTTGTCAATAGAATAGTTATATTGATTGGCTACTAATACTAGTTTAATGAATTTTTGCTACAGAGAAACTTGAAAGTCATGATTAGCATGGGTGTATCAGCAAAGCAGGAGAAAGAATACAGGTTTCAACTGATAAAGAATGAAGTCATAGAAATGATTAAACTGCGACCGCCTACTTTGGAGTCCAAGGTACTTGTGGATCTTTCTTGGATGTTATATCATGTTTTTTGTGGGTTGGGCGAGGGAAGAGGCTGGTGTCTTTCTTTTGGTGACTGTGCAAGCTTATATACAAAGCCATTATCTAGTTTAAATCTGAATGACTGTCATCCTGGTCTTTATAGCCTTGTTGTGCGCTGTACGTGATTTGGAATCAAAACAGAATTCTTTCTTTCGTCACAAATTGCACTGATGATTATTAATCCATCAGTTACATTTATGGTATATACCTATTATGACGGTTGAGTTCATCCTCCTTTAGCAGAAGCTTCAATAAGCAGTCAATTGTTTTCCTATTGCAAAGAATGTTTATGCACAATCTCTCTTCTGCAAAAAATCCTGGACTAAAGGGAAAACAAATTTATGCATAATTTCTCAGGCATCGGAACAACAAGCTGGAAGGTCAGATGATTTTCAAGAAACTGGTCCAGAAGGAAAAGGAGTTTCAAAAAGAAAATTCAGTATGGATACTGCATTGGAGGAAAAGATTTGTGATCTCTATGATCTTTATGTGGATGTACTGCTTTATGCTTGCATTGTCCATTGTCCTTTCTTTAACCATTTTGCTATTTCTGGTTTAGATTCATTTCCTTATTTTTCTCTCCATTGCTTAATGATTTTAGGGACTGGATGATGATGCTGGCCAACAAATCAGAAAGCTATATGCTGAGGTATTTTATTTTCCTTTGTTTGTGCAATCTCATTTGTATTAGTGTGATTTTGGGTTGCATTTTAGTTTCTTCTTTAGTGAGAAAGTTGGGATAACATATTTTCTGGGGATATTAAATGGACATGTGGGAGATTAGACATGTTTTTTTGCTATTGCACCATGTTCTTGGTGTAGAACGGGGTATGAGAGGTCATTTAGAATTTGAATGCTACTTGTGTATGACAAACACGTACATCAGAAAACAAGGTTCACAATATTAGTTCTGGTGAGATAGACTATTATTGCCGTGCATGCACACTGTAGAAGAGGCATTAATGTTTGTAAATTAGACCTAAGGGAATTTATTGCAACACAGAATTTGATAAAAATAGGAACATTCCATGAAGATTCAAATGTAGCCTAGAATTTGATAGTGAAATCTAAAGAATCCAAATGCGTTCTAGCCAATACTATTGAAATCATGAAATTCTAAAATGTATTGTAAGAAGTCGATTTTAGCAAAAATATACACGATCGATCACAATTAACATAGTAAAGCAGCGGCGCTCAACAACATTAGCTCAGATTTATCTCGGAGAGATTGGATTTTACTGGTTATGAAAGCCCTTTAATCAAATCTTGAGAACTATTAAGATGCATGGGGACTGAGGAATAGAATGACATGCTATATCATACTAAAATTTGAGATTGTAAATATAGGATGATTAACTAGGGCAATGTATTTTTGTAACATAACTTGTTCCCATCTATGATTCAGCTAGCAGATTTGTGGCCAAGTGGGTTTATGGATAACCATGGTATTAAACGCGCAATATGTCGAGCAAAAGAGAGGCGGAAGGCACTATACAGCAGCCAAAAAGTTTGTCAATATCTCTTCCCTTCATTCTTTTGTACTTTATATGCCTTCTGTAGTAATAGTTTACACGTGCACTGTGTGGTGGCAGTGCAATGATGTGATTTTGACTTATTGTGGTACGGTGTTAAACTCCTGGGCCTGTATTGGGTTGATTATGGCTTAATCAATTGGGACGATTTTGTAAATTGTGGCAGAAAATTGGGCTTCTTGGGACAGCAACTTATATAAAACAAAAATGCATACATGGCATCTCTATTAGGAAGTCATAATCATGAGTACTAAGAATGGAAACCAAAAGGTTTCTTTAGTTTGAGATGGCATCTTTGCTTGTTACTGGTCTTATTAAGGTGTTTTTTTCGGATAAATTCATTTGTTTTAAAGATGGATTGGACTAATTAGATTTTGCACTTGATCTAGAGAATGTATTTTGACTGAGCTTATACCCTCTGTTTATACTTGATAGTATCATGCACAATTGATTTTCGTTGAGGACCGTTGCATCATGGCCATTGATGTTTTCAGTTATTGACTTGGTTTTCATGTTCAGGATCAGGAGAAGGTGAAGAAAAAGATGTTGGTACCCAAATCAGATGTCGGTTTACAAGTAGAGGGTAGTTCGGCTGTTCAGCCACAGCATGCACGAGATCCAGGTAGTCATGGTTTACCGGTGGCTACCAAGGCAATTTCAAGCACATCTGTCCCGATGCTTGGTCCCTCCACAGATGGTGGCCCTAACACGGAGAAGCCAAAGTCGAAAGAGAGTTCAGGTAATTCTGCTGCAGAAGCAAGAGTATCAGAAATCACGACGACAAAGAAAGTTGCGAAAAGGAAGGCAGAGCACGAAGTCATGATACAAGAAGAGGAAAGGCACAAGTCGTACAAGCAGGCCGCGGAAGTTGCTCACAAATCCAACCAGCAAGCTACTGCTCCGAGCTGACATATTATATCTGGACTGAAGGGAGGGAAGGTTTAAAATGCTGCAATCCTGCCTGCCGCAATGTTAACCAGGGCTTTAAGTTATTATAACTAAGTATGGAATCGTTGGGTTAGATTTATATCAGAATAGGTAGCGAGAACGAGAAGGGCTGTAATTTGGTAGTAATATTGACGGCACATGACCATGTAAATTTATAAAGGAGTGTGGAACTCAATAGTAATTTAATTTTCTCAGATTGGAAAATTGAAAGCACAATAATAATTAAAATTAAAAAGCACAATAATAATTAATATGATTGAAATATGACATTTTCTTAATCTTTTATATTTGAACGATGAAGTCCTATATCTCATTTGCTTGCTTTAGGATTTCAACAACAATAGGGTCTGCAATTTGATTGTGTAGATTCTATCTCATCTAGGAGTGTTAAAAATAACCGAACCGGACCAAAAAATAACCGACCCAACCCAAAAATAACCGATCCAGAAGGAATCGATTTGATTCAGTTCAGAACTGAACCATAAGCTGAATTCTGTCGGTTCGGTTCGGTTTTGGTTTTTATTTTCTTAAAACCGAGTTGATTGGTTTGGTTTTGAATCGAACCAAACCGGCTAAAAACCAAACCATGATCAGCACTCTCATAAATTCATGGTAAAATCTCATTCAGTTAAATAGAAAACAAATGCACAATATATAGTAATCAAAATATATAATTAGTTTGGGTTGATATAATTTGGAATGTTATTAGGTCACATAGGAATGCTGGTTTAAAATAGAATAAATAATCAATATTCAGTATAATATCAACAGCCCGTCTAGCTCAGTTGGTAGAGCGCAAGGCTCTTAACCTTGTGGTCATGGGTTCGAGCCCCATGGTGGGCGACTGTAGTTATATTTTTGTTATCTCTTTGTTACTTAATGCAAACTTATTTCTTTTATTTGTTTCCAGTATTTTGCACCCTCACTCACTGTTGTTTTTTACTTGGAGTTGGTTCAGACTAATCTATTTACTTGTTGGCGGCTAAGATGCTTAAGGCAAAAATACTATCCTATGACCTCGTTTTCGGAAACAGCCCAAGTTATATGTATGGAGAAGCTTAATTGGCTTCACAAGAGGTTGTTCAGGATGGAGCTAGAAGAAGCGTCGGGCCAGAGAGTTTTCTGGTGCTTGGGGGTGCCCGTGGCGTGGGAATTGAAGCTGGAAGATGTGGAGGCTGCGGAGTCTCAGAGAGTCGTTAATTTGGCTCCGTAGGGATGGCCAAATGGATGGGAGAATGTTCAAGTTGTGAGTGACTGCCGGATAATAGTGCTTCTGAACTTTTCGATTTTGCTTGCCGAAGCCTGCTGAGGCCAATAAATTCGGTTTTTTCAAAAAAGTACTGATAATAAACTACATATTTATCAAATGCTATACTTTTTTTTACAGTGAGAGAAGAATCAACCGTTGCTGCCTTGAGCTGCTGAAATAGGGAACATCAAATAAAATCATATGAAACAGAGAATTACAAATTATTCAAGACAAGACAATATGATCCCATAAACTTGAAAACATCCAATAACCAATGTTCGTTCCCACACAACACTACCATACCAGTACACTCACAAGTTCCAACCTCTATTTATTCATAGTAACTCATAATCTGAACTCTGAAAACTATAACAGTTGCTGTACCTTGCAAGAACAGTCCCCACACACACACTCAATATGATCTATTCGGTTTGGACGACGACGGAGAAGATGACTTGGCTTTAGCAAAGTCAACCAAGTCTTTGAAAAGAGCATCTTCCTGCTTAACTTGCTTGGGGGTCGTCGAAGACGACGAATTAAGAGACAGGTTTTGAGCCTGTCCCACCAAGCTGTCATAAGATCCGACGCCAGGGGCGCTTTGGTCAAAAAACTGTTGCCTCTGATCATACCTGGATGGCGGGGGTGGGAGGGACGCCGGCGGTGACTGAGTCTCCCAAGGAGCAGGAGGCTGCTTCTCCATGTTTGAAGGAGCTGGCTCGTCATACAGTGGCGGCCCAGTGTACACGGCAGATGACGACGACGACGATCCGGGATGAGGAGGCGAGTATGACAGCGTTGGCGACAGAGGCTGGACATTGGAACTAGTTGGAGGAGGATTGAAGGCTGGTGGTTCCGGGAATTGTTCCGATTTGTATACATCACCGCTGAGATAGTCAACCGGGCTAGAATCAGTCGAGACCGGCTTCTTTGACATGGGAGGTGGAGGAAGAAGCGGGCTCACTCGAACTTGTTCCGTCCTTACGCTCACTGGTTTCCTACCCTGTCCTTGAGAATTGTCTCTTGATGACCTGCCATGACTTATTAGGATGAAATTCGTTATAACATAAAAGTTTGGAAAAATTGCAAAAACTCTCCTTATATTGTTATCGTTTTGCAGATATTCTCCCTATGCTATTTTATTGCAACAACTCTCACTGGTTTTGGTGTCTAATCTCAAGTTAACAGAGAGTTTTTGCAATAAAAATAGCGTAAGGAGACTATCTGCAAAATTGTAACAATGTAAGGAGAGTTTTTGCAATTTTCCTTCAAAGTTTCATGCTGTAGATGACTGGGAACTTAATGGAAGAAAAATATGAAGGAGAACTCGAGAAAGTGTATCTATCTATCACCTGTGAGCCAACTGAGCAAAATCATCGTCTGATTCCTCCTCATCCTCATGATTAACGTTAACAAGAGGCACAACCGGGGTTACCGTTGGTCCCGCAGCAGTGGTGGTGGGTGTTCCCTTGGCAATGTCGTCGTGCCGACTAAGTACACGCTGCAAGTTATCATTCAACTCCAACCCCTGAAATAGAAGGCTCTCGTCTCTGGATACAAAACAAACACTTGCTTCAGCATCATTGACTTGATTGTGTAACCAAGAAAGACTTGTAAATAGGCTTCAAGTTCTTACACGGTATTATTCACAAGCAGCATCACACGCTTTTGGTAATTACGACACTGCTCAACAAGATCAACAATCACTTCTTGCTTTACACTCTGCATTAATAATATCCAGAAGCAAAAACAACTCATCAGTCCCGACAATTATTTTCCAGAGATCCCACGGAGAGGCTATTTTGAGTTTCTGCCTTTTTAAATACATTACCAGTTTACCACAATTCGAAGTGTCAAGAAAGCTAATATTTGAGATTAGACACCAACTTACATTTTAAAGAAAATGTGACTGGAAAAAAAATGTTATTTCATTTTAAGCTGTATGCTCCAAACAGAATTTGCAGATGGTACAGTATAAATACTATCGCCACCTCGAAACATCAGTTCTACAACCAACAACTTTTAAAAGAGAGTTGGTGTGAAATAATCAAATTACAATTTCCTAGTTCCTGAATAAAAATAAAAGGTTCACCATCGAACACAAATAATAATAATAATAATAAAAGGTTCACGATTGAAATAGCTAACCATAGATGCTAAACTCTTAACCGAGACAAGTCAAGACGTGCAAAGATGAAGAGGGACATTACCTCTGGATTCTTGACATCCAAGGCACCAAGCATGTCCGTTAAAATATCTGCCAGTCCCCTAGCAGTCTGCATCTCTTCCGAGCTGCTTATAAACACACCAAACCATTAAGGAGTTTATTTTGCTCATGCAGCCAAACTCAAACTGAATATAGATAGAAATAAGTAGTTCCCTGAAATTTCAAGTAGGCTTGAAAAAATAAAATTTGCTTTGGGTTCTTACATATATTATATAATAGCAATGCATGCATTTTTAAAGTTGATAGAAAAAAAGTATGAGAACTCAAGTTGAAAATATCAGTGATGTACCATACATATTAGAAAGCAACAACCTTCATAGTTGAAGAAGTATAGCGCTAACTCAAAATTTATAGTACTATATATAATATATTTGTAACCGTTAGTTTAGCAGTTTGTCTTGTTCTGTCTCTCAATGAACTGATTCATATATTCTAAAGTGTCAATACAACACAACACAAGGAAAAATGTAGAAAATATATCATCAGGATGCACGATAACAAGTATAAAAACTACCTGAGAGCAGAAGTATCAGGCTGAAGAGACCCCTGGATGGCAATATCTTCATAGACTGCAGTAGGCTGAGCTGTGGGTTGAGTTTGTGGTGGAGTAAAGAATGGCACAACATTCTCTTCGTGAGGTGGAAATTCAACTCCAGCAGACTATAAATATATGATAAAGTTCCTTTAACAACTCAACATCCAAGCAATGCCAGATATACACACTAAATACTTGGTCGAAAAACTTGCATTTTGAATATCAAATAGTGAACTTTATCAATGAGGAAGTTATATTTGGGGAAGTTTATCACATATTAAGTAATTAGAAGGACTAGAAAATTCTGATACAATACAGAAACAACATGACTAAGATGATTGACTAGCAGACAAAGAAATAGTTATGACTGACATGCTCATACTAATGTCCCCTAGATTAGGTGTAAAATTGGGTACATGCTCCATTTACAACAGAAGTTGACCATATCCGCCAAAATATGAAGTGAAACCCAGCAATGATATTATTAAGGGTCCATGCCTATCTCCTAAAGTAGGTATATATATAGGGATACACTCCAGTACAAACCAGCCCAAACGTCCAAACCAATCTCAGGCGTTGGATCAGTGGAAATCTGCGCACACGTTATCCCAACGCACGACACATGTCCAGGAAGGCTGACCCGCGGTGTTTTTTCGAGTCGCAAAAGTTCCACTCTCAGCGCAAAAGTTTCACCTGTTTGGACAGTTTGGACACTTCACCCGGTTTGTACATGATTGTCTCTCTCTATATATATATATATATCAGCAATGATGATTACAGTTCATATATTTTGGTAATGGGTATAGGAGATAACATGGTACGAAGCAAATTACAAAAACACTCCCATTGATTAAACATAATGATATATTTTGCTTTATCTCTTAAATCCTGTGATTTACTCAAATCAAATTTCATGATTTATCATGAAAATCAATGCACTCTAGCACCCCTCACATGTAATCAAGTTGTTCAACTTTAGTTTTTGTGGTTGCCAAATGGAACGAGCAGTCATTGGCACATATCTCAGAGGTGCTTTTTATCATTGTCATGGTTAATGTGCAAACCAAACAACATGAGGAGGTGATGTAAAGGAGGTAAGTCCCACCCACAATGTTACTAGGTTAAAATGTATAGCAGAGTAAATAACATGAGGAGGTGATGTAAATGAGGTAAGTCCCACCTACAATGATACTAGGTTGAAATGTATAGCAGAGTAGAAGATAAATGAAGTGAAGAGAGTGAGAGAGGGGGCATAAGAAGATAATGTTTTTCGGCCATAAAGTCTACACCCACGCCCCAAAGGCCTAAGTGGTTGGATATGAATTCCTTAACTTGATGGGTTATGTCCAATGAACTCATATTTCTATTGGGTATAAGATAAAAACAAGGTTAGGAAACAAATTAAATTATATTGATCAAGCTCACTGGTTAACATAATCTCATAACTTGCCATCAAATACCATGATTTACTCCACCATCAAACAAATACTATGATTTATTATGGATGTCCACACATTCAAACAAATAGAAAGAGCATCAAAAGATAGCAAGCCTGGCAAATAAAATTCAGACATACAAATCTTTCTACTGTAACATACTACATGGACAAGAGAGAAATAGAGATTCACTAAAATAATCACCTTCAATTCGTTATACGCAGCATAGTACTGGGGATACCTTCCCCTTTGACCCCCGAAAGCTTCTTGCCATGTATCGATCAATATAAGTATCTTTTCCCTCACACTCAGATCTGGCTGTGCAATTAAATCGGAAAATTACAAGACAAGTCAGAATAAATCAGAACAAATGAACTAAAATAAATACAGCAGTTCAGAAGAAACCGAGCACCTTCTTTTTCACTATTTTAACCATTTCATGTAAGATATCACGCTCCACAATCTGCTGAAATACACTCTCCCCGCAATTTTTGCTTAGAGTCTCCAACGCCTAGGTCAAATCATTTCAGACATATCATAAGCATGAAATCTCATGGCATAAACTCTTTTATTTCAAAGCATATGGCATGCTTATAACATGGATCCAATCACATGTTCAGATGCCAACATGGTTTAAAAAGGCTCTAGAGGCTTACGCCTTGAGGCGAGGCGATGAAAATCACTTCTGAAGCTACGCCTCACACTCGTGCACTAAGGCTTATGCCTCACATTATTGAGGCGCCGCCAAGGTTTGCACCTCAGCGCTTTAAGTACCTAAGGCTTATGAGGAGAACCTCATATATTAGGACAGATTTGGTTCTTTAAAAGGCCATCATTGTTCGGTAAAACTGAACCACTAAGAACGATAAGTGAAAATCAGTCTAAAACTCGTTCGAACCAGAACCACCAAGCTGACCAATTCATTGCTTGCTATTAATTGCATGAGATTTATGATATTTTATGAATTTATTGTTCTTATTATTGAGGCTTACGCCCACGGTGCTAAGGAAAAACGATTCAGTTCCCGATTTTTCCTTTTCAAACCTTTTATGCATATAATGTATTAAATATTAGACCATGCAACTCAAAAAACTTAAAGGGTGCTGCGAACTAGCCATATTTAGTTCTCCAGTAAAAAAAGAAACAATACTAACAAAAAGTGCCAGAAGTTGTATTTTAGGATTTTTATTGCCAAGCCGCTTCTTTAGTATCTTCAAAGCATCCTTTGCTTGCCTGCATTTCCAATCCAATAGAAGGAAGAAATAAGTCACAACAATGTTTGACGTTTAAAAAGAAGTCAAATGAGAAGCAAATCACACATAGAATCTCAGTCTATGAGACACTAGAGAAAATGTAAGAGTATGCAGTTGAATCATGAAAACAGGAGCTATAAGATGTTCAATCAAGTCAGCCAATCATGAATAAGATAGCAATTGAAGTCCAATAGAATTGATATAAGATAATCATGAGGGAATACGTAATTGAAGTCTAATAGAATTGCTATTGAATATGTAATTGAATGGTTGATTACGGACATTTCTCATTCCTAAGTGAACTCATTGACAGAGTGTAAATGCATATTCATTGATTATTAGTTCAGCAACCTCATGATCACCCTAACCAAACAACTTTATTTTTCAATTGAAGGGTTTATGAGTGTCAACTTAGTAGATGGTGGCAGGAGTGCCAATTTAGTAAATTTACAAAGCAATTTAGTTCAATGATCTTTTCACGCTCAATACCATAACAGACATTATCATTCCATTGTCAAATTTAACGAAAATGTCACTGGCCTGAAAACTATTTAATAACAAAAAATGAAGTTGATACTTTATTTGTTAGTTTAGTAATAAAACTTCATAAAAGCTACACACACACAGAACTAAATCCCACAGGGAATGCAAATGGACGAAAGAGGTCCATAAAACAGTCAAAATCAATAGTTAGGCTATTCAAGAGACCTTCAGACGAAAAAGGTAAAAGCATGGAAATGGTGATTCTACAAACAAACAAAACTAAAAGGGTGCATACAAAAGAGGCACCAAATCATGTAAAGAGACATCTACATCCCTGATAAAATAACTCGCCCTCTCCCCCCCAAGACACTACATAAGGGATGAAAGTTGATTACCAAGGAATGACTATTTCTTCAACAGCTCAAAAAAAAAACTATCACTGACAAGGGCTACACCCAACATGCCTCGATCAACTTAAACATGAGAATGATGCCTCAAATACAAGCACAAGCTATCGGTGCCAGTGAAGACATGATTTCAAAACCTATAGTTGCACGAGTTTACACTAGGTACATTATGTTGTTCTACTTTTAAGTGCAGAAAAGGGCAAGACCAACAATCTAATTTGGCAGTAACACATAATCTAATCTCATCAACTAACCTTATATGAAAACATTATACACCTAAACTTGAAGAGCTCTTATGATATCATCAATTACTAAGGTAAAAATTAATCTTTCAGCGATCCAAGATAATAGAATGCTGAGTCCGATATAAAACATGTGTATAGAGAAGAGATATAAAACAAACGATACAAACAAAAAACTATTAAGGAGAAGAATTATACGTTGGATCCATGTTGATGATATCGCATAACTCGATGTTTATTGCCCAATCTGGACCAATGAGCATATCACTTGTTGCCCTCTCAGCACAGGCAGCTGCAGTATTAGCCATTGTGCGTACCTACTTAAATCCCCACTCTCTTATAACCCTGAAATTGCAAACCCACCAATAAATTCTGAATTCTAAATTCACATCATCAAAATCTTATATTCAGATATAATAACCCTCTGATCAGCATAATGGCTAGTACCCACCGTTGACTCCAAAACCCCCCAACAAAATGGTAACTTCTTGTGATGACCCAATTCACAAAGAAAGCAAAATCAAACAAAAATATCATCTTGATCATGGTGAAGAAAGGAATCCCCAAAAACATCAGACAGCTAAAGCATAAAACAAAAACCCAAGAAAATAAATAACAAACCGACAAAATGATGATATTGAGACCAAAAACACAAGACTGGGCATAGCTATTCAAATCACAAAACTGAAGAATTGCAACAAGAAAACCACCAAAACAAATCATTCTCATCATGAGAAAAATCTGTCACCGGATCAAAATCAAAACCCAATTGCCCGATTGATGATTCTACAAACATAAATTCACGGGATGGTGGGTCAACCATAAACCCCAGATGGATCAGAAATGAGTCCACAAAAAGGAGATAATGGGAGAGATTTGGGAAGCTTACCTGTCAGAGGCACAGAAGAGAAAGAGAATGAGAATAGATGGAAAATTAATGTGTGTATGTATATGCGAAGGCGAAGATAAAAAAGGAGAATTTTTTTTCTTTCGGAAGGGTTTTTATTTTGTTTGCGTCAGAATAAGGAAAATTATTATTTCTCTTGATGCTCTTATTAATACAACTTTTCTTTCTTTTATTTCCACATAATTATTCGATTTTTAAAGGTAAGGGCGTAGACTTTGAACTAATCTCGTACTTCTATTTATTATTAAATTAAATTAAACATATGTATTAATTAAAACCGACGTTTTTAATCAATGTAATATAAAATTTCATGAGTAGTATTGTGGCAATTCTCAAAGAGTATATGCATTTTCTTTTTCCTATAGCTTTTTCAAATGCTCAATATTAAATATAAACACGTTAATTCAAAACTATTTCGTCCAACTAATCAAACTCAACTACGTAAACCTACTTATTTGTTATAAGTCCAAATAAGACTGCAAATGAGTCGAGGTTTTAACAAGATATTCGAGCTTAATTTGTTAAATATTTAACCCAAACTCGTTATAATTGAATTTGAATTCAAGTTTTGATTCACTCAGTAAATGAATTGAACTTCAAGCTCAAGATTTGACTTGTTTCATAAGCAAGTCGGACATTTCAAGGTTAGATATGCTTACGAGTCGATTTGTTTAATACTTAATTAATTATATATATATTTTTATAAATATTATAATGAAACTAAACAATGACACATTTAAAATTTAATCACATATATATTCATTTCATATATACTTTTTGTTCTTCTTTATCTTTGTTATTTAAATTTGCATTTGTGTAGTTGTATTGTGGACTTTCAATCATGTGGATTGTGGGTTGTTGTTTTGGCAAGGGCCTTTTCGTTTAGAAAATTGAGTTTAATCGTAGTATTATTTTAATGCATTTACTTTTGGCTGGTGGAAACGGTCGAAGTTTTCTTTTAGTATTTATATGAATCGTTTAGGGTTTAGTGTTACTTATGAGTATTCTTAACTTACACAATTTCATGTAGTGTTGACTTTGTCCCTTTACCATTATTTTCTTAAACTAAGAGCTTTACATCTCTTTGTTTGACAGCAGAAATTAACAACTATTCTATGTTAGTTAACTCTAATCTTGCTGCTGCCTTTAAGGTCTTGGAAACAAATGTTTGATTTCTTGTGATTCTTGATCACTAACATGGCCTGGGATTATTGGTTTGTTTGTTTGTTTGTCTCTGGATCTATATGTTTGTTTGTTATTCTCCGTTATTTATATTTTTTTTTCTCAAGGAAAAAGTTTATTGACAAACACTCTAAATTCATAGGAAAGAAAAAAAGAGCGGAAGAAGTACACATACAAACATGAGAACAAAGAAAAACACGAAAAGTGAGAAGAGGATGTAAAATTGGGTTGTACATATCAAGCCGGGCTCTACAGCTAAAAGCTTAAGCTATTAGTTGGGTTTGACTCTTCCCTTTATATACACTCAATTTATTTTACTTATTTTCTATATGAGATTCACTTAAATTCTCCCTCTCATGTTTCATGTACACGCGGGGCTTATTTCCCTTTCAAGCTCGTGTACGCATATGCCTCTACTTCAACAGAGAAGAACATCGAACTTAAAAAGGCTCGAGAAATAAAAAGCCCCCATAAAACTTAATGTTTTGAGAAGAGTTTGTTCAAATTCTTGGTCTCGATAACTTCAAAGGATCATATCACTTTAGAGTCAGACGCAGTGAACCAACTAATCTGAAATTCTATTAGTAAATGTTAATTATACACAGACTTTCACCAAATTACTATTTGTGAAAAACCTTGAAGAACCCTTAAAGCAGTTTCTTCATTTTCGTTCTTTTGTTTAGTCTTCGTGCTATTTTTTTTTAAGAGGCAGATGTTCGAATCTTAGTGAGTACTTGTTTGAGAGCATATGTGGGCTCCATTATATATCTTCACACTCCTAATTATACCTTGGGAAAGTCTAGATTTTTGTTTTATGCTTAATAAATTGAACTTTCAAACTTGAAACAGAAACCATAAATTATAGGGAACTGAGACCATTGTACTGTACAATGCTGTGAAGATTATGTAACTGGTTAATGTGTGTTTTATTGCCACATCAAAAACCACAAGTGAGAAATTTCAATCTCAATATTAGAGTGCATAATGAAAATGAAGACTCACAACCTATGATCCAAAATTCACAGCAAATGTGTGTAAAAGATGATAATTCCAAACTCACCTCATATTAATATACATTCCACCAGAACCACACAGAGCAAATATCATCCCATACATGGCTGTAAATTGGGGATGAGTAAATAGTAGCTATGCTATGCTCTAGTATTCATATTCATATCATACACAACTAATCTAAACACCTTAAAAAGATGTGATCAAATCCCTATGTTTTATGTTGCAATTTTCCCTTTCTTTTCATTGAGATTAGTACGAAATGAAACAGCTCTTTCAGTCCTGAAAAACCATTGGTGGCAGCCTTCCCGTCTGCTCCCTCCTTCATCGGGGTCAATCAGGTGATTTGTGATGCATTTCACGCTGCACAAGCTTCACTCAATAGCTCCAATCCTCTCCGATTTAATCCAACTCAAATTGAAGCTCTTTACCTTTCACGGGGATGTTTTCCAGTCAAACTGGAGATTGTTGAAACCAAGAAGTTGGTTCCCTGGGTCCTGTTGCTGCTTCATATTTTGCTCTCGAGCCATCGATGTCATGCCAACCCTTCCACTCATTGTAGAGTCGTTGGCCATTGCAGCTCTCATCCCATTAACCACATTGGAGCTGAATCTAGCCCCACTACCACCAATACTCGAATTGTTTCCTGTCGCCGAAATCCCATTACCATTTTTTGCATCATTCCCACCATTAAGCTGGCTGGACATCATCACTTGATGCAATATTTTCTGGACCGAGCTCTGGTCACTCGTATCAGCATCGCCAGATTGCATGGGCATATTTACTGGCGAACTCGAACTCATATGATTTAAGGCACCGTGCGAAGCCTGCGGGGGATTGTTGTTGGACGACGAAGGCGTTGGGGACGGATTAGGATGTGTTTGTGGAAGGGTGGTGGATGAACCAGGTGATGGAGCCTGAAGAACACTTCCTCCATAGGGACTATTCATGGAGCTTTGCTGCCTGGAGTTCATTGAACTCTGATGGAGAAGCCCCACAATGGTGTTGGCTGAGGTAGATGCGGAATTATTTACACTGGCACCTACACCATTGCTACCAGCAATTTGCATTGCAGTGGTCTGAACCGAGTTACAATCACTACTGTAATTATTTACACTGGCACCTACACCACCTGTTTGTTGTTGTTGTAGCTGATCCTCTCCCTGTTGAGCTTGACTGTTAAACCCAGACGAAGCAGTTGTTTTACGAGGGAACTTGGCTAAGCTCTCTGCAGATGAACATAAGAAATTAGCCAGAAATGGTTTAACCAATAGAAGAACAATTATCTACCCATATACAATAGCACTTAACATGCAAAGCAACCAACCTAATTGTACAATCTAACCATGGTAATTGTCCTTTTTTTGCATGTTCAGTTTACGAACAGGGTCAAGCTCTTCTTCAGCATTCGGGCATGTGCATAGAACTAAGTATAAGCTTGTGCCTTATAATCAAACACAAAACTGGAGCTCACTAACTCGAAATGTGCTGTACAAGTTTGCAAGGAGAAAAAAAAAAGAGAAAATGGCAAAAAGGTGCTCTATACTATAACACTTATGCCAGAGAGTGTTGTGTTGTTTGTTAGTGGCAAAAAGGTACCGTGAAGTTTGCATTTTTGTGCAAAATGTGTGTATTTTAACAAAAATGATGAAATTGCCCTTAAAATTAAGAAATATTTCTTATAAATAAATATTTTTGAAGGTTTTTATCTCCTAGCTAAAATTTGTATAGTTAAAATTTGTGATTTAATTTTTAGTTAAATAATTTTGAAGTTGACAAGAGCGACTTCTTTTTCGGTCACTGGTCTAGTTCCAGCAGGGCAAGGACAGGAGTACCAGTAAGTATGAGGACTTCTTTGGGAACTCCATTGACATGCTTTCTTGCACTTGAAGGGGTAAAGAAAAATTATTTTATAAAAAACGTAATTCTTAATTTGAGGAGTAATTTCGTCATTTTTGTAAAAATACACACATTTAACTCTTTGTCATTAACAAACAACACAACACACTCTTGCAAAAGTATCATAGTATAGAGCACATTTTTGTCATTTTCCTAAAAAAGAATGAAGCAAAAGGAAGCTTGCAATTTGATGCAAAAAATGGGAAACTAGAGGGATTGTCCAAGTAATATATATTTAAGGGAAAAGGACAAGTTACTACAACTAACTATAGTCGATTCTCACTTTACTACCCTAACTATTTTTTTATATCCTACCCTTTTTTCTAAACCTAACTATAGTCAATTCTCACTATACTACCCTAACTATTTTTTTATCCTACCCTTTTTTTTTCTCATTCTGTTCATGCCGTTAAATCATAAAAATGATAATTTTACTCCAAAGTTTTCATTAAATTTACAAGTTTATGCCCTTAGGGCAAGTGAGGTGCCTCCGGTAATGCACTCCGGCGAGACTTCCTATCTCCGTCTATACTCCCTCTCTCCAATTATTGTTGGTTTGTTTTTGGTTTTATAATTAAGGTTTGTTTATAGGTTTGAGATATTTGTTTGTTTTCGGTTTTGAGATTTTGGTTTGTTTTTGGGTTTGATTTTATTTTTATTTTGGGAAACAAACCGACAACAGTCGTACAAGGGAGTCTCGTTGGTGAGATAGAGTATAGCTGAAGAGAGGGAGTCTCGTCGGAGTGCATCACCGGAGACAACCCACTTGCCCTAATGCCATGAGCTTATAAAATTAATGAAAACTTGGAGGTAAAATTGACATTTTATATGATTTAAACGATATGATTTAACGACACTATAAGAATGGGAAAAAAGAAGTTAGGGCACCAAAAAAAAAAATAGTGAGGGTAGTAAATATAGTTAGGTGTAGTAAATTGTCTTTCCCCATATTTAATAACTACTTATAGTTTGGAGGACCTCACATGTGTTTGCTCAATGTCAATATACATGCTAATACTCATCAAAGAAACTCATTGAAAACCTAGAGGAACTTCCGTCAGTGGACAATGCTTAATCTTGGAGAAGGCTTTGACCTTCATTGCCATCTTCAATATGAAACACATATATGTCCAACACACGAAACGTGCCGGTTTTAAATGTGAACATAATCAAGCTTTATTCTCAGTTCTTGATAATGTTCGACATTGCCTCCGCCCACAGAGACTACATCAGATACCACGATAATACATTCCAGGTTGCTCTAATAGAACAGAACTTCTACACCATACTTGAAAAGAAATGCTGAACATTATCTCGCAACAGCATTGCACTCTAGCTAAAACTAAAGACAAGTGACCACAACTCTGGAGATATTGATCAAATAGCCCATTGACTCAGAACTTTAATTGCGCAGATAACAATAGGAAATATCACTTCTAAAGAAATCGAGCCATTTATATGACTTCTAAAGCTTGTCAGTTCTTTTGATGCTTTCAGATCTTCCAGTGAGCATTAGATGTTGATAAGGGACATTGTTAAACACAACACTTGTACTCGAGAAAATCATTAGGATTCAGAAACTCAGGCAAGCACGCATAAGAATAAAGCCAACACAAAGAAAAGAAGAACAGAACAGTTTTATTATGGTGGTAACGTAACATAATAAGCCAGGAAACAACAAAATCTTGTTCATTCCCCACAGAACAGAAAAAAATGAAAACCCTCGATTATGATGAATGATTGGGATGCCCGTAAAGAAGTTTTGGACATACGAAATCATGTTGTGATGCAACATTTTAAAACTTAACCCTTTATACTATTTGTTATTTTGCAATCATTATAAATTAGAAAAGAATTCATGAAAATGACAAGTCACTCACCCATAGGCCCAGTCCCAATTTCTCGGCTATAATCAATCAAATCTTTCATACTATTAACTACTTCTGATATCTGCAATATATAGAACAAGACAAAAATATTAGAATGCAATTGTATATCCATGATATAGCTTTCCAACTACAAATAAGAAAAATCACGAAATCCTTAGATCATTTCCCCACCACATCCATGTTGATCAGAAAATTAAGACAAAAAGAAAATGAAGCATTGAACAGTAGGAACCTCTTATATACAAGCTCGAAAAGAAAAATACACTATAATCAATTTATGTATTCTGATAATTAAGGGTAAATTATATTAAAGAAGAGTAAATTCTCCGCCAACCATTTGAACAAAATCAATAAAACCATTTCAATAAGAGGAAGCATACAAGCATAGCATAACAAGAAGGAAAAAAACCTGGAAGGGGATAAAAAGTTCAAAACCCAGTTTAGCAAACTGTATTTTTTTTATCAGCCCAGTTTAACAAGCTATAAGCAATAACTATTAACTATATATTATATTTTTATCTCAAAATAACTTATGTGAATGAAGAGTAAAATAAACTATATGTCCAGTACCTTTGAAGGATATATCTACAACTAAACAGGTATTTATTATAAAATTTCAGATATAATTCACACGTAATATTTGTGACATTGGTTCCTTAAAATACTATTATACATGTGACATGATGGTTTTGGAGGGATAACTTTGTAAGAGATATTTAATCACATCTAGAATGCTATTGTGAGGGATAGTACTAAACAAAAGAAAGAGGAGTGTGTATATAGAATTACCTGAAGGCACCGCACATATCTCTTTGTATATCCTAAATCATTTACTAAAGGAACATCCAAAGCCTTTGCCAATTGACGAGCTGATGCGACAAACCTACAAAGAAGGTGGATTAATAATCAAGCAAACACACTAGATATGCGACTGAGGATAAAATTCATGTCAATCAGGGATAATTCAGGTTATTATGTTAGGCCCATTAGGGTTAGCCCATTCGGGTTTTGTGTATTAGGGTTTCCTAGTTTGGTTTATATTCCTATTGTTCCCTATATAAAGGAACCTCCTCTATGTAATTCACAAGCAAATTGAGAAGCAAGTTGTAATCAAATACAATACGTTTCATAAAGATTGTCAATTCAAATATAAGCTGATTGCTGGTAACAATATTACATGTAAAATGCATCCACAATACACTGCACACCAATAGATAACTATGTGGAGTGGAAACATGACATATATACTTGCTACACATTGTTTTCAATTATAAAGTTCCTCACAACATATGACAGCAATGTCGTAATAGCTACATGGAGGTTAGAAGGAAATAATAGTAAATTCAAAATATATGTCAACTAAAATGAATTATATAATCAAGTTCATAAAAAAATTTGATGTTTTCCGTTTATATGTAAGTGAACCAAATGATCTCAAGAGTTCAAGATAATTGACCGGTGAACAATAAAAACCAGAGACAGGATCACAGCCAGGATTTAATGACTAACAAAAAAATAGAAGTAGCTAAAAGCCTACATGTAACTTTACTGAAGCAAGGAAACACATGATAACTAGTAAGACATACATGTTACAATTACTTTGTAGCTCAGGGTTTGATGAACTTGAAGATGCAATCTGAGTAGCAGCTTGGTATTTTTGAGCGGCAGCCCCAAGCTGACTAACCTACAAAATTTCAAATGACAACAGTCAAATATAACTCAAGGCGGTGCTTTTCAATAATACTACACCATAAAAATGGAATATAAATAGAAGCTGCTACATCCTGCCAGATACACAGTCATATATAAAATGCAATTTGATGATAAAACTATAGCACCCATACACATTTTTACTATAACAGTCCAACCTATGATAAAATCCAGAATAATAAAACGCAAGATTTGCATATAGTAAAGATCATTATAGTTGGCTTTGTATGTAGTAAACAAGATTTTAACCATCAGGCAAATTTTGTAAACAGTCATTCCATACAATACCAAATTGAAATTCTTCTATAATGTTCATTAATAATCTGGAACATAAAACTACAGTGCCGATTTCTTAAGCTCAAAATACACAGAGAATGATAAGAATCACCTAATACTTGAATAAAAATATGGTAGATCGATGGCACTATTATTCATATAACCCCAAACTGATCCTATACACAATATGCAATGAATGAACTCTGGATGCAATGGACGGCAAATTTATCAAAAAGAACAAGCCGCATATAATACATAGACATTTCTTCCAGTTCAGTATCAAAATTTATGAATCATCGAGATCAAATCATGTAAGACCGTATATCACAAAGGAGAAAGGCAAGAAGTTGGCCATGTAAAATTACTCTGATTAGCTTACAAATTCAGAAAGATATATTGATGATGTTGACACTTGATGCTAAAAATATTGTAGGTTAACTATTTTTCTGAAAACTGTAAATCTTTCCATCTGAAAAGTTTTCACATGCAAGCTTATGTCCCTTGAGTATTTTGACAGGGATCAAGTTCAGTTTAGTTTTGGAGGCAAACTTCTCCAAATCCATTTCCTTAATTTGAAGAAAGCATTTTTATTTTGAGACAGAAAACATGAGAAACTGTCCAGACCAAAAAGACTTTAAATTTCCTAGAGTCTGGTGAGGAAATTATAGCAATAAAGATTCATTAATATAATGTAATGATATGAAGATTGTTGAAGCCACATGAGACTAAATAAAATAAAAGATGCTTGGGAAATGACAATAAGTAATCCCCTGATCCTCCATATATTGCCTGAGAAAGGTGTCTAGTTTATACATAACACGGAAGTTCTTATACATTTTTTTATTACTTGTTCTTATACATTTTTTTATTACTTGTTTTTACCTGGGTGGTACACAAGTTCATATATAAAAGATCAAGTTGATATCAATTTCGCACAAAATCTATTCAGCTCAAGGATTAACAGTAGCAAAAAAAGCCTATTGTCACATGACTAAAAAAAATTCAATCACTAACCTGAGGTACTAACAATCTTCTAGGGATAAGCTCCTCATGACGCCGAGCACAAAATTCCCAAGAACATATCTGGATAGTAAAGTCAAGACGGGACAAGTAAAACATTGCACCCAGACAGTAAATACTACTGGAATAACATATCATTATACAAGTATAACCTTCAGATCCGTAGAGAAAACTATCCGTAATTGACCATCACGAACAACCCGAAGCTGCTCAAAAACACTTTCCTGTATTGCTTTGGCATAATCCAGTATAATTTGTCCAGAAGAATTTTGATATTCACGAGGCATATCAACATAAAGAAGTTCTTCTAAAGTACCACTTTCGTACTTGATTTTGAATAGCCTAGGAAGAACCTCCGCAGTTGCTTCTGAAAAGGTGTAATAAGCAGAGCATATATATAAGAATAGAAATAATAAAAATCTCATTGATTTGACACGCACACACACACATATATAATATATACATACAGCATTGCCGTAAAAACAAACTAAAACATACCAAAACCACGGCCTGGCTTGCGATTACATATTTCACACTGCCATACGTCCTGCAAAATTTCAAGTAAGATTTACCACAATCAATTGAAACAATGCATGGCCTTAAAAGCATATGAAACCCTGATATTCAATAGTATTATAATTTAAACCTATATTCCTATTCTACATTCTGCATTGATAGACTCCAAACCATATAAGACATAAAAAAAAATATTTTACAAATTACAGCTTTCACATAGCCACATAGGTCTTCAAAATAATAAGCCTCAAATAATAATTATAATTAAAGGAGACCACCATATTGTAAATTTCATTACTATCCTTAAATCAGACCTGAGGAAAGACACCAGTGGTTTGACGTCCATTTCCATACAAGGAAACACACCACTTCTTTTTGGCATGAGGAGCATAGTATTCAGACACAAATTTCCTCCAGAACTCAATACTATTATCCTGCACAGAAAATAGGCATTACAAGAAAAATCTCATTGTAAATATGAAACATAAAAGGCTATACTCAGTAAGGAACTCTTACTTCAGGTCTATGTTGTTGTTGATACATATAATGAGTTAAACGCCTTGCACACATCCCTGGTTCATAAACTGGTTTTACAGGAGATCTCAAAGGCAAACCCTGTTGTTGAAACTGCTGTTGTAATTGGGACCGCTGCTGAGGCATGCCCTTTAAGAGCTGTTGTTGCTGATGTTGATGCAGCTGAAGAAGTCTCTGTTGATGCAAAAGATTAATCTGAGCAGCTGCAGCCTGAGATGATTGATTTGATATCTGTTGTTGTTGCTGCTGCTGATGCAAAAATAAAGAATGATCTGCATGATGGGGTTCCATCTTAACGGGCGCAAAGTTTCTCAAAGTTTGTGTTTGTTGTGGTTCAAACTTCACAGGGCCAAGATTTCTCAAAGATTGCAAGTGCTGCTGCTGATGAACATTAGTTGCCTGAGGCTCCAACTTGACTGGCCCAACACCACCTAACCCTCCTTGAATTGACTGGAATTGCTGCTGCTGCTGTGATTGTGCTTGTTGCTGCTGCTGGGTGTTATGAGAAGAGAACTGGTGCATTTGCTGCTGACCATGCTGGAAGTTGTGGTGTTCGAGCTGTTGAGACCGCTGTTGATCAGACATTATTTGGTTATTACTTGAAGAGTTTGGAAATTGTTGACCCTGAACTTGACCAGAAGAACCAAGATTCGCATGGTTAGACTGTGCATACAATGACTGAGCATTCAAGCCCATCCCATTGCCACTGGAGTGTTGGTCAGACTCAGCCCCAGTGTCGATACCCCCACGCTGGATACTCCCCGGGCCTGGACCCCCATTCCCGAAAGACTGATTTGTAAAGGATGGAACATTGGGCACATTTCCAAGCATATCCATATTACTATACTGGTTTCTTGAGGATACGAGACCCCGTTGTGTTCCCAACAACCCAGAATTCGACCGCAGCATTGATGGTGGAATAGACTGAGAGTGAGAACCACCATTTGGAGTGGGTGGCCCTGATAGTACCATCCTCGCAAAATTAGAATCTACAATAACTCTTTGAAGATCGAAGGCTGTCTAAAACAACATTAATAGAGGCCAAGGTAAAAACACCTACTTAAGGAGGCCTGCAAATCTAGACTTGGAGTTCAATCTGAATGGCACTTGACCCCAAAATCCAAGGTTGTGCACCAAGAGAAACCCCGTAGCTTTGTGCCTGAGCATATGGTGTTGAGTTTTATCAAGCACAAGGTCCCGACCAGATAACTCCAACAACAAGAAACATGATATCCTTGTCAGCATTCTATAATTCCACTATCTCTGCGAGACCAGAAACCCACCCTAATGAAACACTGTACAATGTATTGTCTTTAGATCCACTTTGGCTCCAAACATTCTACAAAAATCTAACAAATTGAAGAAAAAACACACTGCAATAAAAAACCCAAATGAGCAAATACCCATTCCCGCCATCCTATCACCAAAAATCTAATTTTTAAGAACCACCACAATCAAATTCAGGAAACAAAACCCAATACAAATCTAAATCTCCATAATCATAAACAAATTAGCTCATCTCAACCCAGCCAAACTCAACAAAAACGGAAAACAAAACAATACATAATTCAACTCTTTTCTGATAACCCTAGCTCAATCTTTAACCATTGAACCCCTTAAAGATCACTCCAAAACCCACAAAATTAGAATTAAATTAAATTAACAGGGTCCAACAAAACAGTCAAGAACACGAAAGGTAACAAATCAATCGACCCATTAACACCCCTAAATCAGGGATCAGTAACTGACATGAAAAGAAGAAGAAAAAATGCCTGAGTAAAAACATATACACATAAAGAAATGGACTTGTTGAACTTACCAGAGTTCACAGCAGACACTGAGTCAAAATTTTCCGAAAACCCAGTTATTTATTAATTGTCTTCAGTATTTGGCTTGGCTCCGACTGTTGCAAGTGTTATTGAATAGGAGGAGCTATAAGAGTCTAGGGCTTTTACTGTGTGGCTTGCCTTAACCAATCTCATGAACAGCTCTGCTATCTCCCTGTTTATCAGAGAGAGACTGAAGGTGATGATGAACACTGCTTTTGCTAGTTCCTTCGGATGTCAATTCTTATTCAATACCATTTAATTTTAGACTCTCTCTCCTCATTCTCAAGTGATGTCATTTTACATTCTCTTATCATTATTATTTGAAAGTGGAATGGATTATAAGTCTCATATTAAGTAGGTGTACTTACTCCTCTCCATTTTTACCCGAGACCCGACCCAAACTCGATTGACTCAAGACCCGACAAAATCGCGTGGAAAATGAGTTGGATCAACCCAACCCGACAGAAGTCGAGTCGAGTCTCGGGTGACATTTACGAAACCACCGAGTTACCCGACACCCAATTAGCAAAATGAGCCAAATCTTT
>JAYMTP010000620.1:0-31167 GCA_036897365.1 Geranium brycei
AAGTTAATTTTTTTAATAAATATTATTAATATAAATGATTTATTATTAATAAGTATTATAATTTGATGAATAATGACATCCATTTAAAAATTTGAATAACAATAGAGGGCAATTTCAACTTTTCACACATCATAAAATTTTTCATTTCAAATCTCACACCGCTAGGACAAAATGTAAAAAACTCCAATTAGTTGATTTTAATGTAAACTTTTTTCTTTAATGTCGTAAAGTGTAATTAAACCTTAAATATTATGATAGCACCTTGTACAATTTGGTATAAGAATAACAACGGTGAATCATCACAAGCTAAAACAAGCATCGCAAAAACAGCTGATAAAGAGAGATATGCAACAGCTTAACAGGATTTGCAGGAAAAACCCTAATTCCTTCTCCTTCTTCTTCGACCACTTCATTTCTTCTGGATATCGATCTCAGCTCCCATGCCGTCCCATCTCCTCCACCACGCAGCTTCACTTTTCATGGATGGACTCCATTAAAGGCGTATTCACCGGCAACAAGCCCTCCACCGATGAACCCCCTCAGCCATTCACCCTCCCAAGTATGCTCCTTCTTTCCTCTCTGCTGTTGCTGTGCTTTTTTGTCTTCTATACAATCCACTTTGTTCATTCAATTCACTGTATTGATTTTAACCTTTTTTTTGCTTGTAAGGATTTGCTGATGAATTGAAGAAGGCGAGAAAGTTGAGGTCATTCAAGAACTATGTAGTTGGTCGAAGCAGCGAGGCCACATTTGCTGATGCTTTTGAGAAGCAAGAAGCAATTATTCGATACCTCGGGTCCATTGATCCCAATGGAGAGGTTGTTTATTTCCCCTACTAATCTGATTCCTTTTAAAGAAAACAATCCAATTATTCAGTACAATTGCTGGTATATAGTCAATCATTGTTGCTTAGTTTATATATTTGTTTCCGTTTGCTCTTTTTTCCTTGCCTGAAGTTGAACCATCAACTCAGCTTTGATTCACAATATAATGCCGGTTGTCTTATACTGATCTTAAATACCATCAACCATTTGAAAGCTAAACTCATTACCCATAATCCCATATAATACTGGTGAAGAACATCAGGGCATAGGAATGTCTTAGTTTAGTTTCGTTTTAGTTTGGCTGAGTTTAATCTTTATTGTTTATGTTTCTTTTTTTTTGGACTTGTTAGAATCTCCTAAATAGTCAAAAACAGGCAGCAGCAAAGCACTGTAATTGCACGATAGCTGATGTCGAGAACACGCTTGCGAAGTTTACATGGGCAAAAGAGGCACAAAAGAAGATCGAGATGTTGCAAAAAGAAGGGAAACCGATGCCAAAGAGCATAGCTGAGGTACCATCTCTGACAAATGTTCTTTCCTTGCTGTGAAAACAGTTGCATTTGGTAGTTTAGCACAAGTAGGGATTGCCAGGTTGGCTATGACTTAATAAGTTATTTCCTTTTCTATGTAAATTGACTCAAAATAGGTTCTTAGAGTGCATAAACATGTGCAATTGTGTATGCATTCCTGATTACCGTTTCATTGTTTTGTGATTAGATTTCTGCAGCAAAAGTAAAATAGTACTTTTGTGAGTATATAGTTTGATAAATAATACGATTGGCCAGATTATTTTTATTTGTGCATGCCTTCTCTTTGACCATGATAAAATCATATTTGTGTATTTTCATGTAAGCTTTTATTTATTGAACTTTTTTCAGCCTGTTTAAGAATCAAAGCATGAATATTGATGATAGACAGCTACACATCCTTGCTAGCAAATTATTTGCCCTTATCCTAGTGCATTTTATAGAGTTCCTTGTGTTCATATTCACTTGATACATATAACAGCATACATCCATTGTCTCAATTGAACCTGTGTTTTAAAATAATGACTGTAGCCATGAACTTTTCGTGTTAGTTACTTAAGGGAAATGAATCGGTTTTAATTCAATGGCAATAGCAGGAGGTCAGTTTTAGAAGTTATATTTAGTATTTATTCAAATTTAAGACCTACATCTCATCCTATGTTTTGTTTAGGAAATAAGATTTGATTCTAGGGCTGTCCAGGTACTGACGAGAGTTATAATGAGAAAAAATTAAGTATGTTTGATCTCTTACTACCATGCATATCATGATTTGGTTTCTGTTCTGTCTTTAGCCCTTGTTCAAGGTTTTTCTCTCTTGATTCTTTGATTCTCTCTATCTCACCCTTTCTACCTTCTGTTGAAGGATAAGTGAGAGCAATCTTCTCTCAGCTCCTCATGATGCTGCTAAGAAGCAGCACCAATAACTATCAAACAATTATGCAATTTATTTATCTTAAGATCCTGATAGTCAGTAGTTTGCAATTACATCGAAAAAGTTCCAACTTTTATCACTGGTCTTGAACTCACGGGCAAGTTTTCCCCAATCACAAGAGAATGACGTTATTATCAAATTCTAGTGTTGATAGTATATTCTATTGAAATTTGAAATGCATTGGAGCAAAATAACAGGTTTCAGTTTATGCTGAATTCTCTGATAATGTGTTGCAGGTTGAAAAGCTAGTGGGTTCATCTCCTTTAGATCTTGCAAGGTCTAACATGGCTAAGAGTGGGCAAATAAGCAGGAATGCTCTCTGCCCGTGTGGTTCGAAGAAGAGATACAAAAGGTGAAGTTTCTGCTCTTTAATGTTCCATGCAAAATATAAATAAATACTGTTTCACTTTTCACATGATTGTAGGTCCAGTGGCATGAATGAACAATCTTTGTGCATTCTTTTTATTTTTCCACATAAAGAGTATTTTCCCCATAAAATTGGATGCTTGTCCAAATTAGCAAGAGAAGAAGAGAAAATTGTATACTTAGCCTTGATTCTCTGTGCAAACCTTTCCCCCCTTGTAATCAACTCATAAAAGTCTTGCTATGTTGGTCATGAAGGTGTTGCGGAAAGGACTGAGCACATTTGATATTTGAAGGGTAGGAAAAAGAGCCTCAATCTAGCCTTGAAAATAAGAGGACGGTTCAACATTTGAGTTGCAGTCTCAACTACTATCTTACAGACTTGTTTTGCACGAGCTTGCTTGCAGGCAGGCTGTTAAATTTAGTGCTTAAATGGGGGCATCACCCAAAGGTGACTTCTGGTGTTTGTATCTTTCAGACAGTTTTTGCGCAAGTCGTGCTTAATGTCACTTTGCAATCAATTTTGCTGGTAGGAGTTGGTTGCAAGGAATAAAATTGCTGATTGGCAGACTTTTGAAGGTAAAAAGTAAATGAAATTGTTCAGCTTTTGTACTTGAATATGGCATGCTCAATGCATATGAGATCTTCAATGTGACTACTTCTTTGGCTATTGATTCTTTCCATCTTGTATAAACTAAAAATCGATGTAAACAATAAGTATAGGTGATGTAAATTGTCGGTATAAGTGATGTAAAACAAACATGCAATAATATAAGCACGAATGTGTGAATCTCAATTGTTGTAAACTCAGTGTTTATATAGTTTGAACACATAAGTTTTAATCTTAGCCTATTAAAAGTTCAATCTATAGGTCCATATTGATTTATAGTTTGGTTTTTACCAGAACCCCCTCTATCAACAGGTATACTCACATCACTGTACAGTTCAGTTCATAATTAGCAAGCCTATTTGACTGTACTGAAAGCCATCAAATTTTGATGCATGTAACCAAGATAATCGAGATGCCCTTAGTTGAATAAGTAATTCATTAAATTGTAATATTGGGGGTTTCAAGGATAAATTTTAGGGATAATTGTAAGAAAAAAATATTCGAAGAAGAAGAAAAGTTCACACTAAATTTTGTAATAAATGTAGTGCACGGACGCTCCTCGCAAACGTTCTTATTCATGCCTCTGACACTGCTAACCTACTCTTGTCAATTGTTATGACCAAAGTATTTCAATGGAAAGTAGGAACATATGTTGGAAGTAATAGTAAGGTATTTTGATTGAGATTCAGAACATGTCACTTATTAACAAGTAGTAAATGGACAAATACGAGTGACATGAGATATAGACTGTTAAGTCTCAAATACTAACCCATTGAACATCTATGTATAGAATGCTTAGCTTAGCTCTTAGCTTTTGGAAATTGGAGCATAGGATTGCTGTAGTTGCTGATACATAGCCACCATCCTGCTGTAAGCTTCCGTATTCATTGGGTGCGGTACCTGAGAGTGGGAAGCGAGGAATGGTGGTAGAGGGTCAGAGGATGGAGCAGCGGCTTGGTCAGCGGGCATGAAAGCTGTGGGATGAAGAACAAGTGGAGACAGACCCATGGCCATTGGAGTTTGAGTTGGAGTCATCATCGACATTTGGAATTGGAGGAGCTGCTGCTGCTGCTGTTGCATTGCCAGAGGCAGCATCATATTCATAGGATTAGGAGCCATGCTGCTGAGGTTCATTCTGCTCATCATATTAATTTGAGACTGTAATTGCTTTAGATGTTCAATCACTTTGTCAAGCATTGAAGCTGTATCCATCTGCACACAACCACAACCACAACCACAACCGCAGCCACTTCCTTCAATAAGTAAACTCAGGACTGTGCATCATAGCCAAATCTTACTTGCCCAACTGGTCAACTACTATTTTTATCAGCTAAAAGAGATTGTAGTGCACTAGCTCCTAGGTTTGGGAGTTTGATCGGTCCTTGGGGCTGGTCGCGATGTGGCATGGCACAACTATCAGGTGACCAACAATTTTTATCCCAAAATAGACTTGTCAATGATGGCTACGATAGCTTTAAGGATCTCGTTGTGTGAATGAGGCAAAAGGCTGAGGTGGACGAAAGGGTCTTGAGTTTGTATTTTATTTTCAAACTATAAAAAATCTAATAAATAAAATATAAATTTATAGCTTGCCCTCATGGATGGATCAGCCCTGGTCTTAAGAGGCGGCTTCAAGACAGGACGAGAGTTATTCTGATGTCTGGAGACAAAGATGGGGCGGAGCCATGTGAAGGGTTGGGGTTCAAGGATGGGGGTGACGAATAGGTTCGAGGGTTGTTCCGAGAGGGAGGAATTAGGGTATTTTGACAGTACATTATCAATAAAAGAATCCATGTAAACTCAGAGCGTGAAATTTGTCAAGGACTTATCCCATAGCATTGGCATGATCTCGGTGCCAAAACAAATGTCGCCGGAGAGGGAAGACTCAAAATTTTCAAATTAAAAGTTACTCGCTCGCTAAGCTCTCAATCTCTATTAGGTTTTTGACGATCTCTAACCAATTTCCTTTATGCCTAAAAGTAATGTAAATCTTCTAGTAAATCATTTCTCTCTTACAAGATGATTTTGAGATGCCAAATAGAATATAACAGTGTTTTAAAAATCTCTGATATGTGATTAATTTTTTTATTAATCTCAACTAATCCCCGGTTAATTCTCTATTAATTCACGATCAATCTTTGTATCCGTTTTATTTTTTGATTAGTTCCCAAAAGACCCTCTCCGCTTGACAAGCGTTTAGTATTTTTTAAAACATTGGATTTGGAATATAGAGTTCAAACAATGAAATAACCAAACTTTATGTATCAAATGATTTTTCTTCATTTCTATAGTTAAAAATACTCATGACACACCTCATATTCTTAACAGGTGGAGTTTCATATACTAAATAAAAATGATTTTAAACTTTTTTTCTATTTTTTTTACAAAAATAAAGAATAAAAATAATATTTTAGTATTAATTTTTTTATAAAAATAAAAATTGATGTTTAAAATTCATTTATTATTTTTTAAAAATTATTTTTACTACTAACAGAATTTTATTTTTTACAAAAAAAAAATTAGAAAAAAGGTTCAAAATCATCTTTATTTATTTTAATACAAGGGTATTTTTGTCATTTCGTAAAAAGAACGGAATTTTCAAAAAAAGTTAACGGAAGAAGGTAAAGTAAAACTTTTTCAAACTTAAGGGACTCCACAAATCGTATTTTAACTGAAGGGAGGTTTAGTTAAACTCGACTATAGTCATGCGGTGCTAAGTGAAATTTTTTCTATCTACTATATATGGCACTCCATGTTTACATACATACACTGCTTTTGTATCGGTGGTGGGCCTTGGAGTTTTGGTTATATTCAAGAGGGACTCATGAATGAATGACACCTTTTGGTTGCACCAGTAGTTATAGTTATGAATGAAAGTTCAATACTACCTACTATTGAAATTGCAACACAATTTGAATGGACTAGGAAACAAAAGACAAGACACTGTTTGGTTTCATTTGATATCAGCCATGCAAATGAAGAGCAAATGAAGCTGGGCAGAGAAGAACATGAACATAAGATCCTAGCCTTGGATAAGGATTGTCCCCATACCAAACAACCCCTTCTGTCAACTTGTCACCATGACACAATGTGGTAGCAACTACAACCAGAACCAGTAGAAGATTATTATTGGATCTTTTGTTCATTATTAAGGAACCCAAACCAGAATTGCATATATATTTGTTGGACCACATCTTTATGGAGTAAGGACATGCCAATTGCCCCAATTGCACTCCTCTCTCTTTCACCAACTTGTTAATATAAGATTGTGAATACAACAGTAGGAGTTTTGTGTAATAAAGACGAGATCGTTGAATCTATGATCTGTTAAGAGGTTAGTACATAGCCACTCATGTCATGTGAGTGAGACATTAAATTAAAGTTCTAACTTGTCAAATGACATGTATTTTCATAGAGAGTGCATCAGTTGAGCATTGTTGATTCAAATCATTAATTAAAATAATGATGTTTGTAAAATGATATAATTACGATGAGATGAATAAAAGAGAGACATAAATGTATATACCTTACTAGAATTGGGAAGCAGCTTCTGCAAGGTGTTCATCCTTTGTTTAGTTGTTACACATGAGCTCCAGTCCAGCATGTATAAATTGTTAAAGCAATGTTAAAGGTTGCAAATAGGAAAGAGAGAAGAAAAGAGGGTTACACTTACACGTTGAGATTGGTTATGAAGTGCCGCAGGTGGTGTGATTCTTTTATGGGATTTCTTCTTCTTCTTGTGTTGGAGTGAGTAGTGTTTTATGGGATCATCACTCACTCTCTTCATATTGATGGAGATGGAGCAATCAGGGACGAGAGCGTCCATAGTGGGCGGTATGGTAACTGAGGCTGAGACTGAGGGGTTGATCCATAGATGAGATGGCTGCTGATGGTTCACTGCCACTGGGGATTCCAGAGGACCAATACCCAACTCTCCGTCTTTCCATGTCAGCTCTGCCACTGAGTAATCGAACCTACACACACACACACACACACAACCGAAGCAACTAATATATATATAACATGGATCACAGTTAATACAATTAATCTGTAGCTTCTTCTGCTTACACGCTAACATCATCATTGGGTGAGACTGGGACTGGCCAATTGGGCACACATTGGCTCATCTTTTCCAATAATTCCCTTTCTTCTTCTCAACTCTGCACACCCTACTGCTACCAAAACACCTTTTATAATTGCAAAAGGCACTTTTGCTAACCACACTTATTGAATTCATCTGAAATGTCGCACGTTCATATTTTTTTAATAAAATTTGTGGAAACTATTGACTTTCAAGATGTGGACACAATCCCAATAATATAATACCCACCGACCAAAAGGTTAAGAATCTAATTCTTCAACTTGAACGAGACACAACTGCGATGGACATATATTCATTACCCTCTTTGCAACTTGATAACGAGCTCACACTTCATCTTTAGACCATAAAGTGCCTTTTACTTCAACAAACAAGAAATAGTACAGTATCATGCCTTTCCAGGTGATACGAGTTCACTCTTCCATATACAAATAAATGGGAACAAGTTTAAGGAAAAGAGTAGTATCATATCAACTAACATACTATGCGTAAGTTGGTAGAATACAAAAAAAAGCTGATATATAAAACAGAATACAAATTCAACATCGTTCTGGTCATTCTAAATGCATTTACAATCATTGTTTATGACATTTGTACACTAGCAATGACGGAGACCATATAAACACTACCTACTGCTTCTCACCCATCCAACTTGACCCCAGACTCTCCTCTGAGGGTTTCGGACCCCCACAAGACCTCGACACAGACTCAAACAGTTTGTCAATCTCTGGTGCACACCTTATGAAGGAACGGCTCCAGAAGCTATATCTTGGATTCTGCATTGTTTGGTTAATCCGAATTAATACCATCCACATATAATAGGGAGGGTAGGGCGCAACTGCAATTCAAAGAAAGGCACTAACCTTGATGAGCTCAATGAATGTAATTAGAAGACCCCACGGATGAGGTCGATTGACGATAAGACGTTCCAATAATACTCTCGTGATCTGCTCCTGGATCACTTCCTGTACACAACAAAAGATTGATAATCCATATAAGGTGCCAAATAGTTTCAATATCCTCAATCAACCAATGGTTAGAATACATTAGGTTTCCAGTAAAATTAAGTACCATGGGGATTCTTCTCAAGATACATAAGGCAGCTATTTTATCAAATAACAGGAAATGAATCAAAAGTTAGCGAGAATCCCTCACCTGGTTTGATTCGGTAAACAGGTGCAGAAGAATAAATGAGAAGTAATGTGTGTGGTTGTTTGGATAGCGGAGTTGGTTAGCAACTGCATTCAGGAAGAGATAGCGTCCCTCTGTATCAAGGTCCACAATAAGAGTCTGGAAAATATCCAAGGCAGCACCCACCAAAAATACAGCCAGTGCTACAGTATTGGCCGACTGCGTATTAGGTGTTCTAGTCTGCAATTGCTGGATAGCCTGGAGAACATAATCACAAATGATGAGAGCTCTGCATTTTAATTGTTTCATGTGAAAGATATTATATTGTACTTACCATTGTTACCTGACCCATAAAATGTGTAAGTATCAGGAACTACCACTAATTTTTTTTTTTAAATACCAAGTCGAGGCTTCATTAATTAATCACATATTTAAGCAAAACAATCACTCTATCTGTGTTTTACATTTTGTACACCGGTTCTAAGTGGTTAAGAGTTTGGTTTCATTAACCAAGGTATAGTGGTTGAGTTTTGTGAGATTCAGCATTAATGACAAAATAACATTATTGGAGACTAAGATTTCAGTTGGAAAGTGATGCTTCTATAGCCCCCAAAAATATGGGGAGGGAGGTAAAGTGCGTAGATATGGCAAAGAAGCAAGTTTCTAATGACCTTTTGATCAGCAAAAATAATATATACAAATTAGACCAATCAACTACATAGAAGTTCTGTAACATGCTATGAATAATGTAATCATACCTGCATTCCAACATAAAGTACAAGGGAGTTGATCAAAGGAACGTTGTAACTGGTCCCTGCTCGTGCAGCTTCACCAGGTGGAAGCAGCAGCTTTTGCTTTAATTCAGTGAAAAATAAAGATCCTGATTGCCTTGTCTGTAGAAAACTCAAACAAAAAGTATAAATAATGATAATAACAAATACACTGCTGCAAAATAAACAAAGGAAAATGACTAAAGCAAGGGAGAAAGTACCAAGATTATGTAAGGGGAAAAACAAATAAAATAATTTCACGACATTATGCTGCTATCATGAAATAAAATCATTTGACTATTAAGAATAAAATAATGTCCGAGGAAAAAACTTTATCATTTATTGTTCTGGTTTTAGTACAATGTACCTTCAGATACTCATCAACATCGGCTTTCATCTGGTTTGCTTTGAGAACTGCATCAACATCGGAGAGAATTCGTGGGGGCAGAGTAATTTCCGCAAGCAAATCTATCTGCAAATGGTTAAAATACAGATTTGGAACATTAATTTTTTGTGCACAATCCACAAATTTATTTATGAACAATCAGATACCTTTAAGTTGGGAGTAGAAGGATCTGGCAGCCTCATGTTTCGGGGAAATGCACTGAGGATAATATTTCGCATTTGTATGCAGCTTGGAGGAATCACATCACAGAAGGTGAAGTGATAATCACATAGGAACTCGGGGAAGTCATGAAGTAACACTAGCAGCACCCTGAGCGTGCCTTTATACAGAAAATGAACCTTCACATAAAAAACACAAAAGTTCAAAGGCAGTCAGACTTTATATATAATGGACTGGCTTTATAAGATTCGGGACTGAAAGAAGCATACCGGTATTGCTAGCTCAGCATTTCTCAAGAATGGCTCCAAGAACTGCAATAAATCAACGAGCAACCGCTGCATATAGGGCCATCCCTTCTGAGAATTTCCTGTAAGCAATTTTGGCATAAAACTCCTATGGCTCACCAGCTCAAGCCACGCAAAACTGAAAGAAATTGACCCAGGTCAGCAAAAGCACATATAACAGAACCTAAAAATATCTATATGGACAATGTGCTTCCAGATATCACAAATAAAACCATGAACCAGAAATCATCCTCAACCAGAATATGCATCCACTAGCAAATACTGTTTTATGATGCACACATACCAACTTACAAATATAAGTATGTGGTAAACAAAGCCTCTTTGATTTTTGAGTGGGCATGTTAAGAAATACTACAGATAAAAAAGAAGAAGAAGAAAGAGAGAGAGAGAGGATGTCAAGAAAATAGCCAATGCCCTGCCATCCCCTGCCCACATACATCAAATGGATACAAATGTGTATGCAGCTAGAGTATCAGTCTCCACATAAGCATATGAAGAATCAAAGATGGAATAAAGAAACTGTGGCTAGAGTATCCGTCAACTTATGAAGGATCAAAATTGTAACAGAATGGTAACTATACGATTTCCAACTAATAGAGGATAGAAATGAACCAAGTCAACCATAGAAGGGTAGAATTGAAGGTAAGAGACCACCTAAGACTTATCCAATGCCGGTTACAGTCCCTGGACTAAGAGTAAAATGTGAGTGAAACTATATCGCATCATAACATTCAGATTTTTTTTAATCATTTAGTACTATGATTTTATTTGAAGGCACAAGCATACAGGGGCTAAAATAAAATTGTGGACCAAGTCTGGTGGTATTTCTCTCTCCCTTCTAACCAGTCATGAAAATGCAAAGTTCAAGTTTATCAACTTTAAGACAAACTGTCAATCAGGGTCAATTAGGGTTACCTTGTTAGTATTATGGTATATTTCCTATTGTTGTAATAGTCAAGTAATATTAGGGTTTGAGTATAAGGGTTAGCTTTCCTATAGTTCCATATATAAAGGAACCTTCTATTGTATTATACGGGTCAACAATCATCAATAAATCTTGAGATTGACACAAAAAAATAGCAAATTTAGCCATATGGATCCCATATATTGATGATTAAACATATCCATGATTATAACCTGAAAGCTGGAACTTTAAGGGGCTGCAGAGCATGGAAAGCATTAGCAAAGGCTGCCAAAATCTGCACCATTAGAGCATAAAAACTTGTCAGTGAATGTAAATGACAAAGACGGCAAGGCAAATCAAAGCGAACAAATCATACCTGAAGGTTTGTTCCTTCATTAACAGGGTCCAGGGACCCAAGGTCAACTAACCAGTTGATGAACAATCGAAAATACGGTCTTGGATTAAAAGATGTTTTTTTATCCTCCACATCCTTTTGAATGGATCTCACAGTCACGGAAACAATCTGGCATATGAAACATACCATTCAGACACTTGTTCTTCAATAACAAGAATGTCAAATAAATATGACAAGCAACTCACTTTAGACAAGAGGTAGAGTTTACTCGATCCTTGCTCCACAGGCATATACTAACAAATGGTTACAAGTTACAGGATTAATAAGTACCAAAACAAAATGAAATTACATAATTTGCAGATAGTTAATACTTACTCGGAGAATTGAAAAGACCAGTTTTGCATAGATGTCAATGGCAAGGAAGAACAAACTTTGCACTTGCTGAGGTGGGCCTGAATCGGACACCCCGGAAGACAGACAATGTGCAACAGCAATTTCCTTCAACAAAGAAAACAAACATTGTTACGAAACAAGTCATGATATAATACAGGGCTTGAACAGTGAGGAAAAAAGTACTGTGAAGAGTCGAAACAAGCGATCTGTTGTATCATCGCCCCTCAACAGCCCATTTTGATGCAATTGTAAGATGTAATGGGTGCAAGCAGCATCTTTAGGTCCAGGAAGTTCACATATCCTATACCATTCCGTAAATAGCATGGAAACCTACATAGCCACGTAACAAATACACAATACAAAATTTAGAAACAAGCCAAAACAGTATTTGATCCACCTACATTAATCCTTTGGCTACACGCCTTGGAATTATCTACTCATGTTCTCCACTTATACTATATTCTTGAAAAATAAATATTAAACACTGCATATTCAACAACCACAGTGATGATAATTATTAATATTGTTTTATGCCAGGAATTCATCATGTTCTTGCATGCATGAGACTGTTCCTTCAAACAGCAGTCGGTAACTCTACTCTACCAATATAAATTGAATATAAAGTAATGAATTATAAAAATACCTGCTCCTGGAAAGCAGGAAGGTCTGCTTCCACAGTCTCTGCAGATTTGTAGCCTTCCCTAAACACTTCAGAGGGACCAGTAACCTGTTTTGCAGACTATATATTTAAGAATCCGAGATAACCAACATATAGTAGGAAAAAACATTACATATTCCTTTATTTCTTTGAATTGTATTGCCTTATCCTCTTTTTTATCTGAAACACTGGATAGGGCACCCCCATTTCCAACTGGATTTCTTATCATCTCAATCAGCTCACGTACTGACTCGGGCGATCCAGGCCTTGCAACAAGCTGCGTGAAGGAAATCAGTGAGAAACCGTAAGAATACACTAGCACTGTTCCCAAACTTTACTTCCAAGGAGGAATTGACATAAACCTTTGCCAATGCATCAACAAGATTGTGGAGATCTGAGATGAGTTGGGAGTCTTCAATGACCAAGGTTTGGAGAAGAGAAATGACAAACTCTGTTGCCGCCTCTGCTTGTTTGATGCAAATAGTCAGTTGTGCCAACAAATTAAAATTATTAATCTCTACTTCAAAGGGATATAAAACATACTATTTCTTCCTCCATCAATAAGTTTGGTCATATGAACATTGTACTCTGCAAGGTTCAGCAGCTTCTTGCGTATAAGACCAACAGTAATATCTTTGTTGAACTTATGCTCATCGTCTGAATAAATAACCTGCAAAAAGTATTAAGATATTTATCGTACTCAAAATATAAACAATGAAGTTATGAAGTTTAGTTCTACTAAAATATCACTACGTTGAAAATAGCAGTTACATCTTTTGTTTAGACAGAATCATCAAATCTACGAGGTTGCCGATGTTTCTTTGAACTAACTAGAACGGAATGGAGGCTCTTACCCGTTTCTCATGAACATATTGTTATAAAAAACCCATGGATTATAAATATCACCCAACAAAAGGCCAACAAAATGGAAGTCATTCCTATTCCTTCCCATTCAGTAGTTCGTGGAAGACAATGCAGAATGCAATCAAATGAAACTTAAGCATTAAATCGTGGCTACTTCTCCAAGCATTAGATCGTGGCTACTTCTCCAAGTATACTGCCTATGGGTGAAACTAGTAGATATTTTCGGTTTTATTTTATTTTGATCTTTTTTTATGAAAGCAGACATCAACTTGAATCCTATCCTGGAACTCAAATTTCATTATCCCATAAAATCTCACCAGGCCATCACTCTTTAGCCATCTCATAGTAGCAATTTAGCTTCTCTAAACAACTAGCGGAATACAGAATTTCGCTTGCCAAGAAGAACTATTGTTACAAATCCCCGTCTCATAAACCAAACCCTAATCTTAAAGTTCCTAGAAACCCTTCTTTATATTCTTTGGATGTTTCTAATTGCCAGCCAGCTATCCACCACAATTTATGATCCGCAGTAAAATCTATTGTACAACCAATAAAAAAAGCTTTTTCGAGTTCTGCATTTACCTTGCAGAGCTAACTATCTTCATATTAAAATGAAAACCAACTAAAATATCTTTTAGCAGACAAAACATAGTATTGATACAAAGATGCAACTCACCATAAATCAAGGGTTTGATTAAAAAGTTGGCTTAGATCTGAACTTAGATTTGTCGGACAATTTTGGATAATTTGACGCGGCATTTAAAAATTATTCTGAAGTAATCAGATAATAATTGGTTTTCAAATACTTAATTAATTCCAGATATATTATCACCATACTTTTAACTTCTTTCTTGCACACCAGTGAAACAGAGTATAAGTCCAATAGAGCATACCCAACTAGTGAGCTCCTTAGCAACAAGCTTGGAAACATCACGAAGAGAAACCAGCATTGCAAGGTAAGCACCAACATGAACAGTATTTGATGCATTCTCAAACAGACGCTTGAAAACCTGCATGCAAAAAATCGGGACAAAAGGCACAATGAAGATGGTGTCACCTTATTTGACTGCATGTGTACGTAGATGGTTAGGTAAATGACTCCACCTTTTGAGCCATAGCCAAGGCAGCCTCATCTCGACTAATGCATCGCAGTATGACTTCAGGAACTTCAACTAGTACATCCTGCAAGCACAGTTGCAAACATATGTAACAAGAAATATAGGTCTAAACAAGACAAAAAATAGCCAAACAGATGTGGCCAGCAAGGTCTTTATTCCCTAAAGCCAACTAAAGAAAAATGCACTATTCAACGTGTCAAACTGTAAGACCTCATGCCAATAGCAAAACAACCAGAAAAATATGTACCTGAATTTCTGCTTCCTTGGCATCGCTAGTTATAACAGATTCCAGCTGAAATCAGAGTAATAAAAAATATATAAAAATTCAAATTCAATAAAAAAAATCAAGTAAATGTGAACAAGAGAAGATACTAATAGACCATGATTAATGGTATCTTGATGCGCACATGATATAATCTCTGGTTCCTTCTACAACTGAGGATCTAACTCCAGTGAAAATTCATATAAAAACAATTAAGAAATATGTCGGATGTGTTAGGTGTGTGGCATTCAGAAACAATTGCTAGTAAGAAGAGACAACTCTCCACATGTATTTCAAATTGCGAAGTGTCCGCCAATTTTTTTACTAAATTCAAATGTCCATTACACTTGCATATATGTAAGTCCTAAAACTACAAAATACGGATAGGTATCCCAGACTAATAAGTCAATTAAACACAAAATGTAGCTCGTAATCAAACTTCAAACAAAAGAAATGTAGTTAACCACATAAAATTTCAAGAAAATCTCTCTCCATCCCAAATGAAGGTTCCATTTCACTTAACGAGTATACTAACATGTTTATAAAATGCACACGGGCTTCATGTATTCCCTATGAAAACTAATTTATCTGCACCCTAGTCCCTCCGTGAGCAGAGAAAACCCCCAGTCCAAGCTTAGTGTCAACAATGAAGGTACTCCAGCAAAAATAATGCTGGAGTACCTTGGATCAAAAGTTAGAAGTTCCAGCATAATCATTAGGAACGTGCCACTTAAAGAGGCAAACATTTTACGGGAAAGCGTACACACAATAATTACTGCATGTGAACACTACACAACAATCAAATGACAGTTTATGAAACCAGAAAGAAAAGGAGAATTCCAAATATCAATTCTTATTGAAACCTACACAACAATCAAAATGAAAACAGACAAGGAATCAATAGAGGAGTTATATGCACCTTCTGTATGATAGATTGATACTTATCCAATGCATCTTTTGTGTTAAGTGAATTCTCGGAGATGCTACTCCCATGGTCGTCCATTGCAATAGGTAAAGGTAATGGCTGTACAGAGGCACCAAATTCATTAGAACAATTTGAGATATGATAGTCAACGACAATAGCATTAAGCAATGCCAAAATTTTCATAAATAGAAGGTTCTTATTTTTACCGCATTCACGGACTCTACTGGATGCAATCCAGGACCTGAAACAGTTGATGGGAATGAAGCAAGAACATGATCATTTTCAGGGCCATGGTTTGCAACATCATCGCCGTCTCCAATATTAACCGAGGATGCACTGGAACAATAGAAATAAATTTCATTGCATAAACAATGGACATCAGTCCAAGTCCTATAGAAAACTGTCAATCAGGGTTCTAGGGTTACCTATTTTGGAATTCCTAATTTGTATTAGTGGTCAGTTTCCTAATTGGTTTGTGGATTCCCTATATAAGGGGATGCTCTCATTGTATTTAGGAACAACAAGTATTCATCAATAAAGCTTGAAATTGACACAAATATACAAATTAGGAAACCCAATATAGGTATCCCTAGAACCCTGATTGACAAAAACAAAAAAAATTTAAATCAGCCTTTCAATTAGATGATGTTCACATGCCTATCATGCTTGCCAGTTATCAAGTTTGTCATGAGATTGAATATGTAAGGTTCTGAACAGCAGATACATGTTTTATTTTAGAAATCAAGAAAACTAGAATTCGCTGACTGATCATTTGACAATGTTGGTTGATTTGGGGCATGCAAGATAGGTATGTGGGGACTATAAAATCTTATGTTGGATCGAACCAAATACCATTTCTACAAAAAATATTAACTGGTACAATACCATAACATTTTATACAATTGGATAGAGGTTTAGGAAATCAAATAATCCAATTGCTAAGTAGAGGATTAGACACCTAAGAAGTGGAAAAGGGTTCACATAAAACATTTGGATTGACACCACAATATTAATTCTCCCCAGAAAGAGTAAATAAACCAAAGCAGGAGATAAGATATACCTTAGATGTGGAGAAGGGTCCATGGATTTAGAAATAACATCCAACGGCCCAGAGGCTGCTTCAAGCCTTGAGTTTACTTCGCCAGATGAGTAAGCTGGATTAAATTGTGCTAATGCTGAACCAAGTGTACTAGTCAGACTTGCACTAGAAGATGAAGTTGATAAACCAGCAGGCAAAGCATGTGGACCCTGGACAGACTGGTTTTGCCAGGGAAGCCGAACAAAATCCTGACAGAAAAGAAAACATATGAAAAGGCAATTAACATGCCACTCTTATCGTCGTCATATCTTATCTCAAGAATAATGCCAGTACGTGCTTACCTCATAAACTCGCTGCTTGGAAAGGGACAAGTGGCCTGATTTAGGGCGGAGAGTATCTGGTACAGCACCCATAGAGCCTTGTGAAGACAAGTTTGCATCCATATACGTGGAACCAACACCCTCCCTACGCTTTCTTCTAAGAGCAAGTTGTTGAGCAATTTCCCCATCTATGGTTTGGATTGCCTGTATGCAGGATGTCATGAAGAACACAAAAGCAATATGTGAATATCATACAGTTAGCTAAATATAGTAAAATAGAACCACAAAATAGACATACAACAAATATATATCAGATAACTCATCTTCTCAACCAAGATGATACTAATCAAAATGCTAGCAACATACCGTAACCGTAAGCAACATTTACATCTACATGTGTACTCAGACTACGACATTCTCCAAGAATCAGAAAACTTCTCAATATACTCTACTGGGAGTACCAATAAGAAACATTTAAATGCCTCAAGCACACATCAAAAATGACAATAACTCTATGATCAGATCAGTTGCCTTCTTCTCAAAGCATGTTCTGGTGAGGATTAACATAACAAGTATAAAAGCAAGTGTTCATTGTTAAAACCTAAAATAGAACAATGAACAGCACAAATATAAATTTGATAAAATGGAATTCCACCAGTTCACAGGAAAAGGAAGGTTTAAAAAAAATTAAAAATCCAACTTCATGCAGTGGCACAAATAACAGTGAATGCACAAAACAAACTAACCTTATCAGTAGCAGCCTGTTCTATGACTGCACAGCCAAGGTCAAGATTATCATTGGTAACAAGTTGTACGGCTTGGTCTAGAAGTTCACTTGAGATACCCAAAGCCTGAAGTAAATTCTTCAGTTGACTTGAAATAGAGCTGCGCAAGGGTTCCTGACAGACATTTAAAAGCATAATCACACAACAAAAATGTAAGGGATTTATAAGAAATCACAAGATTTCGAAGGCAACTGAATAGCAAAATATGAATGATTAGAAATTTATTTTTAAGTAAGAACAAAACCTTGCATGTTACATGGGCTAGACTTCCAGCTAAGCTTGCAACCATCAAATGTGCTGCATTGTATATACGAGTCTCATCTGCCTCCACAGCATAATCCTATAACCGTGATGATAAAGTGAATTAAAAGAACATCAGCAACAAAAGATCTCAGTAGGTAAATACACCCAGGGAAGTAGTGTTCTAGTGCTCTCTCTCCCACAAACACACACACACATCTATTCCAGCTGATATTTCTATTTTTGGTACTTGGTTGCTGAAAACATATATTCTGGAAATCCTGGGACTCAGGGTGTACGGACACAAATCACAACAAGGCTGCATGGCATAGGAAAATCTGTACAACCATCCACAAAAAACAGGCATTTGACGCATGCAGATTTAGCAAACCTTTAAGACAAGCTCCTTTGTGGTTTTAGTTGCTATGGAAACACTACGCTGGACAATACCAAACACTATCTCTTTGATGGCTCTGTCCATTGCAACTGGAACAGCTCTGTAATATATGATTGATTTAGTTTAGATCATGACAAATTCATATAATTAGCACAAAAGAATTATTATAGAAGCCTTTGAACCTTTGGAAATGCATGTGCAAGCCCAAAGCAATGAGCTTCTGATTGATTATAACATGGGTTCCAATGTTTGGTATTGAAAGCTGCAAAAATGTAAGCCAGTCTATCAATAAGTGGAATTTACACAACTTACAAAACTAAAACAGGAAATTGCAGCCTCACCTGGCTAACAGGAAAAAGTGGCTGGGATGGAGTGGTTGGTAACATTCCATGTGTAGTAGGAAGCTGATCAGACAAGCCTATAGCTGCTAGCTTTTCATCATCCATCAATGCAGCATACTGAATCCACAAATTAACCAACATTTAATTAAATGTACGACAAGATGAAAATTACTTTTGCAACACCAAATACAGCAAATCAAAAGCTCAAACCTGAGGTAGCATATGGGTCCGGCCAGAAGAATTAGATGGACTAGCAACCTCAAGTGGTAGATCTACTTGATTAAGTGGAGGCATCGCTCCTGGCTTGATATCAGCAACTATCTGTTGTTGAGATGCTCCAAGATCCTTGTTAGAGAAATCAGGATTACCTTCAACTTCTCTCACACGGTCCTTGAGAAGAGAACTTGGTGTTGTGTCCTTCATATCCACACCAAGATTCTTGAATAACACCTGAAATGTCAAATGACAAATGTGGATAGATAAATGGATCCAGCAACAAACTCCTAGCAAAGCTCCAATGTGAAATGCACATGCACCCGCACAATATAAAACGCACCTCAATATCAAACTTAAGATTCATTTTCAAGTTTGGCATCAAATAAATTTCAGCAAGTAATCCAAGAATGGCCATGGTCCAAGGATTAGGGGGTTGATATGCTAAACTGCTTCGACAAGGTTCCAAAACCTGCAGTAAATCATTGAATGTGAAGCTCACTGAATGGATTCAAAGCTCATAAATCAATCTTAAGTACAGCCATACCTTTGAAGTAAATGGAATTACTGCAATCATCAACCCTTTCTCATATGCCTGTCAAACAAGCAGACCATTCAGTGGTCAGGAATAAATCCATTACAATGAACAAATGGCATGGGAAAAATGGGAAAGAAGATAATAAGAAATACCTCAATAATCAAAGATTTGGGATCTATTTCACGTGCCCTTAAAACATGGTTCCTGCCAATTGTCAACTTCCCAAGCCAGCTGCCCAAATTCTTTAGTAATGACCGCTCTTCCGAGCTTGATTTTATAAGATCTGATCGTAAGAGAACCTAAAAGAATACACAGGCGCTAAATACTACTCCCACTAATACACTTAATTCAGAAACATTAGTAAAGCAGCTATAAGACTCTACCTTACAGTTCTCGTATGAGGCTTGCAGGATTTCCTTGTTCAAATCCTTATTATTGACTTTGTCCAGGAATTTTAAGTACAAGTCATGAAAATTTGGTTCAATGCTTGCTCTGCAAGGTAAAATAGTATAAATTATAGATAAACTATGTAGGCGCTCTCCAGCCATCTCTGAGTGTGTGTCCGCACATGTGTACATTATACAGGAGAAAAAAGTAAAGTAATATTTCCAACCTTTTCATAACCATATACTGGGCGAACCAGGGATAGTATTGCTCCACCAAAACTTCAGCAAATTCTTTTGCCTTCACATCAAGGTTTGCAGCAGAAATATTGTTGATTATAAATGATATCTTATCCTGAACAGCTAATGCTGGAGCCTGTAAACAGAAAGCACGAATAAAATTAAAGCAAGAAAGGTCTGAACAGATATCATGGTACCTGAAAAACGGAGATAACATAATATGTATGCAAATCCCCAACAAGTACTGAGACTTTTCAATTCTGTAAGATCAATGTTGCCAAGGTTATCATTGGTTTGTCCAGCACATCTCTATAGAAAGCAAAAATCTTCAGCAAATTTGGCTTAATTGTAAAGATTTTTAAGGACCCGAATATTTAAATCACAATATTGAACTATTTCATTACAAATATTGGGGGGTGCTATCAGCTCATGTATATAATTTATCTGACCTACAAAAGTTGCATCCTGAAATCCTGCCAAACTTTAACACAGTAACCAACTACCCATACTCCTATTTACAAATATTCCAGCTATCAGGTGAGGCAAAGATACACGACAGGAAAAGGAGAAGAAAAATAAGAAGAGGGAGCAAGAGTTTCCTATGCGCAAGAGATTGCTTTGTCCCTTCTTTCTTCAACTCATTTTACAGAGAGGAACTACACACCCATGTTCTATTTTTCTGATCTCATGCATGGGTATAATTTATCACTAACACAAGATACATGTGTAGCAAAGCCAAATTGTTGAAGCAAAACTACAAAATAATGTATTACTACATGGAAATAGGAGTACTTCATGTTGAAGGACTAGAGCTCATAACTACCATTATTCCACTGCTGGAATCTAACTACATGTTTTATACCGAAGTGGGAAATGTTAGATTTAATGGAAATGTTCACTCTCTTATGCATGCCAGACATGTGACCAAGTAATTTCTTAAAACCATAATACCCTTGACAAATCTCGGAAGGAATTGGCGAACAAATCTTTAAAGCATCCATCTGAAAAGGTATTTTCTGTTTCAAATTGCATCGTAGCGCTCAAATAAAAAATGACATTAAATCAGGAAAAAACACTCAAGTTCTCACGGTTTTGACCTGGCGGTGCAACATGGATTAGCTATGTGTTTTAAGACCATTAACATGGGCTATTTATTAGTAATTTCCCCAATGTATACAGTTCCTCACTTAACGCTTCAAGGAGAGGGGGTGTTAACCAAATAACCCTTCGGCTGCGCTGCACAAAAATGAGCTTCATTTTGACAACAAAATTCACTTTCTGGTGGTCCACCAGTCACCCGCTTCAATGGCTAAGGTGAAGTAGCAAGGGTTAGCCATAAATCATTGAGGTGATTATGGGAGTGGAGTAACAGCACATTTTTGGGGTTTATTGAAAACTTTGAAACAGATGATGCTTATATCGAAGACCCAACAGAATCGTTAACAAAAATTATTCATAAGAACCACAGCTTGTAGCGTACAAAACCTTTACATTGACAAATCCACTGCATGAAACCCATCACTCCAAATCAAACTCTCATAGAAGGATGATAAGATGAATGAAATACCTCAATAGGAGTTTCTCTTCTCTCAGCAGCAGCCACCAGTGTTTCAATGTTCAAGGCAGAGCCAAATCCTGTTGTAGTTCATGTTGCATTAATATGCCCATTGTCATCAAACATTCAATAAACAAGAAAGTAAAATAACAAGGAATTGATAATTATCATAGATTCTGAAGGCTGAATTAAGGAATTCCTTACTAACACTTCATGGCAAGATAAGACATACTATTCTCACTAAGTGTATAATGTATAATATAATATTTGTGAGTTCTAGAAAATTACTGGCTGAAGTAGCTCCTCGGGAAGGATGAGAAAATCCAATGGACGGAGACAATGATGCTGGAGCACTATTTGCATTTTGTAACTGCAGTTGAGCAATCAAATCATTATTAGAGAGGGAAAGCCAAATAACTGAAAGCCTGCCAGAGGTACATACACCGAATAAACTATATCACATGCAATTAACAAGAAATAGCAAATGATACCTTACTAATACTCGAAGGGTTGCCTAAGGGAACAACAGAAGCTTGGCCAGTGTTAGGTGACATGAGTTTCAAGTCATTAGAATTTGCAGAGCCTTTCTGAACCCGGTCATCAGTTTCCAGTCTCGGATGAAGCAGCAACGAAGATAGTTGTTTTCCAGGGTGGGTGTTAGTTAACCCATTCAACTGCAATAATAACATATACAAAGATTGTCAAGACTGTAAGAACAAGCAAGCAACAAATATAAATATCAGCCACTAATCACCATGTAGAGAATCAAATTAGTGGGTAGACAAACATGTAGAGAATCAATCGATTATAACTGATCGATTCTAGTGTATCTTGTAGATCATATTCCCTATTAATATTATTCTATTGTACCTATAAATGTGCATCTCTAGTGCATAATGAAATCATCAAGTTATTTCTTCTACATGGTGTCAGAGCCCTGGTTGGGTTTGCTTGTGTTGTGCTACCCAAGTGTGTAGCAGGATTCTATACTTGGTCTACCCTAGTGTGTAGCCAATCGTGTGTGTGCAATCTCTGTTTGATCTGCCCAGGTGTGCAACCGTTTATTTTCCGTTCTACGTCTACGAGAAGTTCATTTCAATGGCTAACAAAGGAAACACATCTCTTGATGGGAAGACAATCACAATATCTGGTGATGGATATGCTAAGTTTTGTGAGTACCAGGTAACCCTACTACATGTCTTATTTCCTCTCGTTCTCAGTCCAAATGGGTCATTGATTTGATTCTGGTGCCTCAGATCATATGTCAAGGTAATCCTAATTTGTTTGATACACTTAACCCGCATATGTCTCCTTCCCAAGTCACTTTAGGGGATGGTTCAGAAACCACTGTCATTGGTTCTGGCACAACTAATCCTACCCCGTCTCTTTTTTTATAATACATCCTGAATATCCCTAAAATTTCATTTAATCTGATATCTGTCAATAAAATTAAATTAAGTGTTCAGTCCAATCACTTGGCCTCAGGATACACTAATCCCTCTTTTCCACCAACAAAAAGGCATACCTCCTTCTTTGGCAGCATTACTCCTAAATCTTCAACAAACTAATAGGCAGTAACAAAAGCAAACAAACAAATGTAAGAATTCTCGCCTATACTCAACTATGGTTTAAAATTGAATGCAAAAAGGACATGAGATTTTCATATATATAATGAATTCTTCTTCTAGTATAAGATCTAACTTATAAACCAAAAGCCTGAAGACCCTTGAAAAGTTTGGAAGGGCCAAGTAATTCAAATGGTCATTTTTTTAATTTTGAGATTGCATAACCACGTGACAATACTTATTTTTGTCCATGCATGACTAAGATATACAACTCCAAACGTTTGATGGTATCAACAAACATATTTCTTCTAGTTACCTCCATATTTCCTGAAGCAATATGGTGAGCATCAGTAGAATTATTGTTTCCATCTGATGATATCTTGGCAAGAGCCCGCTCAATAAAAGCAATGAGCTCTGGATGAGTACCACGCAGATGAGATATCTGTAAGATATGGTTGCAATACTGTGGCCACTCGATCAAACGATCAACAAACTGCTCTACAGCCAATGTGCCAAATACAAACATCTACATGCCAAAGGCAATGATTATCATTCCTCTCCATGAATAAAATATGATATAAAAACAGAAGCACTGATACGAACTTTTGAATCAGCAGGTTTACGTAATGAATCAAGAACACCACGTAGAGCAATACCAAGCGTGAGATGAGTTACAAGTTGGTGCTTGATAACAGAACCTGATATACAGTATGTCAGAGCACATAATAACAAAGGCAAAGCAAACATTAGCATGCACAAATCAATTCAACCCCAAGGAACTATACTATGCTGCAAAGAGACAGCCAAACATTGTAAGCAAATGCTGAAAGGGGAAATAAACCACGAGTTAAACTCGAAAAAGATTTCTTAGGACACAAAACACACATTTAACCTGAGTACTGAGAAAAGAAATCACTTCGTATATGAAATATGAATGTCCCAGTTTTGGTTATAGAATCAACATCATAAATGGCAATTTTCTTTATTAAGAGAAGATAAGAGACCCATCTACTTCACGGAAAGAGGGGGGAAGTACAACAATGAGGATCGTTACAATTTTGGATCCGTTTAAAAGCAAGTCTTTGTAAGATATTCAGAACGACTGGATGGCTGTTTCTAAGTAGCTATTTCTACATTTCTATAACAGGACATGCTATTTTTTCTACATACTTGCGAATTAAGATTTCTGTCTTTTGAAAAGAAATTAGAAATCATTGGGTTTGTGTCTGAAAAAATTAACATTCATGATTATTGTTGTTATTTACATGTAGTATTTTATAAGAGTACACTACTTTAAACCTCAGAAATTACTGATTAGACGAGTGATTGCACAGTAACTTTCAAAACATAGCTATAAAACTTCCAGATCAGTGGTTAAACTTACTGCCAACAGACTAAAAACAAACATTTATATGCTTTGATGAATGATAATGCTTCAACTATGTTCAGTTCAAAAATCAAAAGGTTGGCCATGCTCCATCCAACAAAACATAACTCCCATCAATTTGAACAATGATGTATCTATCAAAAATGTATCCTTAAAGAGAGTAAAACTACATCAAAAGCCTAAAGTAATATCTGAAAGTTACAAATAGCAAAAAAAAAATTTGCTAAAGCTTTTTTGTAGTCAATGATTTTCAAGCAGTGACTAGTTGATGGGGGAAACACATGGCAAGAGGTGAAAACTTTGTCCAATACAACCCCAAGATAAGATGAATAATGATGAAATGGTTGGGAAAAACCAACCACGAGTTAATTAACAGGTACTAAAAAGTAGATGCACATATAACAGGAAGAAATCAAAGCATCAAACTGATAAAAACGAATATATGAGCCAATAATACACTAGAATATTGACTAGCTCACCAAATAAAACTGCAGCAATTTTGAGCTGCCTTTCAGGATATTTAGAGAAGAACTTGTACTCCTCAAATAGGTTGGCAATCATGCATTCAAATATTGACTTCTCCCTGTCAAATAATCAAAGGCTGCTTAACCCAGGTATAATCAAAATGGCAATCACTGAACTCCAAATATGCCATCTATAAATGTTTTCTTCTCTCATTATTATTGAAGTTGCCTATTGCCTCTAACATGATTACCCGGATAAAGACATAAAAGTGACAGCATTATACCTTGACAAAGAAGATTCTTTGAATCGAGCAAGCATCTGAACCATTGCATCTATGGTCAACTGACCAGAAAACATTTGGTGGAAATAAGAGTTTGCTTCAGCCTCAATATCATCTGCATAGCCATCAGATGTTGAATCTGCTGCACCCCCATTCTGCAATCTTGTATTAGAATCCAAGCCTGGAACGTGCAGCCTTTCAATATCCTCAAAAGGTTGGGTGGAGCTAAGCAATCCAGAATGAGATTTGAGAACCTGAGAAACAAGAATAAAGTTGATGAAGGTCCATATAATTAAAGCCAAAATTGCATGGAAAAAAAATCAGAGTTAAACCTTCAATAAGGTAGGGCATGTCTCCATATATAGATTCAAAACAGGAACTGAATGATGGTGAGTTCTGTTGGATAGATCCTGTGATCCACGAGCATTTATTTCCCTTAAGAACTTAAGACACTCCTGAAAAGGTTGCACAATAAATATAAACTGATGATTTCTTCTTTATGCCATCAATTTTAAAAGGGATGCACATGTAGTAAATTTCAGTAAGCCTCTTATTAAGGTGATCAGGTCAATGATCATAATTTTACCTGAAAGAAGATGTCTTTGTATGTATTTAAATTATTAATCAACCATTTCTCAAGGTCTATAAGCTCTTGTCGTGAAGCAAGAGCTGCCAATCTGATACCAGAAGGAGAAGGAATCATCTCTAATACTGACGAGAGAATCTGTAAAATGAATTAAAAATGAATACAACTACAAAGAGGGGTTGGGGAATAAAAATATTACAATTATCAGTAAATATGAAAGACCCAGCAGCTATTCGAAATCACCTATACATATTTCTTGCATTTGTTTTTGTAATGATAAAGCAATAAAATGTAACAAACCCCGAGAAGGGAGATCAATAACCAGTTCATGGCGCATTTTACCTTTTGTTCTTGACAGACCTCTAATATTTTGGGCATACTATCTGCATCATTATTGAGAGCATCTACTATCCCCCGCAATACAAGGTTAGGATTAACATGCCAGAGGCATGTAATCAATCCAGTACTTGTGCCTTTTTTGAATATTGTGGGGAAGACAGTGAAGAATACTTCTATCTGGAGGAGGTTATATGCAGTCTGCAGTGATGAATGCAAGCATCAATATCCAAAAGAAATATATTTCAAAAGGAAGTGGCACGGCAAAAACTGAGTGGAGAATAGTACATTTATATGTGCCATTCCAAGAAGCAAGAGTTCAGGGCAGTTGTTGAGAGGATACTCGAGCATTTGTCGAACAACACTAGCATGACCTCTCTCGGCCAATTGACACAACACATCTAGAAGGTCAAGACATGACCATGCATGATTTGAATGTCCAACTAGAAGATTGTTGCCATGCACTGCATCAATATAGCTCTGCAGGAAAACTAGAAATCAACAACAAAAACAAAGATGCATGTAATAAAAGCTGAATAAATGAAGTTCATACCAGTGGCCTGACAGAGTGAGCAAAAGTAAACACTTCTGGTTGTGCTGCTATAGCATATTTTAGGAAAGATAGCTGACCCTCAGTATTCTTCCATACAGACCCACATATGGCATGAAGTGGGAATGGATCCTGCACAGATCATCTTCATACTCAGCAAATGTGAGAATTTTTAACATTACAATTCTATAATTGTAGGTACCTATGGTGGACAAACCAAACATGTTAACTTACCTGGCACGCATGCCTGTATAAAGACATAAAGAAAGAGAATGCCTCTTCATCAGGAAAGTAGAACCCCTCATGATCTAGGTTTTCAATAACTCTTATCCAGTTGGTTCCAGGAGCCTGTACCCATTAAAAATTCTCAGACAAGAAGAAATCCTTTTTATTCCAACATTAGAGACTAGCACGGACTATTAACATAGAGTTAAGTTGTGAAGAACAGTTATTTGGAACTCACAAGTTGCTTAATCGAATCTACAAGGATGCCAATATTCCAGGAGGTTGGACATTGGATATCAGACTGAGTGCTACAGCCAAGGGCTGAAGTGAAGGCGAGAAAGGTGCTCATGTTGTCATCAAGCCCATAATGAGAGCGTGCAACTGTGCTAAGTATCTTTGAGAGAGTAAACTCAGACAGCGGTAAGAAGAGTGACAATATCTCTTTACACCGTGAGACATTAACTGTGCATCCATAACCTAGTTCCTTCACAATATCTCCCATGTTTGTTTCTTTCTCCATCTCTGCCAATATATCATCAAAATCATCCTCTTCGCATTCATGGAAAATATTCAACTTCCTGCTGCACAATAGAAAGGTTATATGCAGATAATGTGTTTTTAACAGAATAACACATGAGAAAGCTAATCAGTGTCGCTGCCAATTTTAGACAAAATATAATTAAGAAAATTGTTTTACTTATTACCTCAAGTAATTATTCTCACGCAGTTCATCTGGAAGCAATGGAGATAAAACAAAGGGGGTAGCATCTTTCAACTGTGCTAGAGATAACATCTGCATAAAGGAATCTACATGCTTGGAGAGTCCCTCGGACTGCTGAAGGAACAGTATGATATTCTGAATTTGCACAGAATTCATAGAGATGGGATTGGTACACATATCCTCAACCTGAGCCATGCAAAAATTCTTCCCTGAAAAGCAGCATAAAAGCCAAGGTAAATGTCTTAAGATGCACATAAGCAGAAGAAACTAGCACAGCTTTGAAAACACTGCACAAGCAAACTTGAAACTTACCGCACACTCTGGTATCAGAATTTTCGGCGTCTGACAATGCAAGACCAATGCCAATTTTTTCAGATATAGATAAGTGTAATGCCTTAGACAAATCCTCCAGAAAAACAACAGTGATATCTATGATCCTAAGTGACTGTGAAAACACTGTACAGAAATTCAGTTTCCCAAGTATATACTTGAAAACAGATATCAAAACCGGTTCCAGCTCAATGTTCTTCAAATCCGTACTGTAAAAGCCCAGGTAATCAAAGAAGGTTTGAAGAAGCAGAATGCTTGCCTCAATTCCATTTTCAGTGAACTGCCAGTAGAAAAAAACTTGTGAATAAATCAGCTACAAGTATATATGAACAGTACAGAAGAAAAGCTTATCCAGCCTAAACTACTAGGTAAGAGTTCACTATACAAACATGTTATAGTGATCTCCTCAAGTTCTATCATTTTCATCCACAAGACTTGCAAACTTGCACTATAGACTTCTCAACTGAAAAAATCTCAAATGCCATCTAAACTAAATATTACAACGTATATATAGCCGGCTCAGTTATTAAGATTCAGCTTGAGTGGATTGACATACATGTTTTTATTAGTCACTTTTCGTTTAAAGCATAACAGAGTTAAAAGCCATTGGGTAACTCTATTCCTCTCATGCTTTCTGACAATCTTGCATGTAGAAAGAATAATTGAAGTGGTGTTATATGCCATTTTCTACATTCACTTTTAAGGATGCACCTGTATTTCCAAAGGGCTCGTAACTGACATGTGAAGCAGATGTATGGAAGCTCTGACTAAACCCGCTCTCGTGCATTAAGTCTCTACCAATTTCTTTTCAAAAGCTCGAGCATTCAAGGTATGGTAAATGTGATTAAAATTCTCAAAGGAGTGTGATAAGTTATACTACTCTAGCAACATCCCTATATGCTGATAATAAAATCTAGGAAGTTTTCACCACCCAGTACATTGGTGGCAGGTTGATATTTACTTTAGTTATGGATGAATCTACTTGCTACACTTCAATCATATATTTATGTAACCACTTCAACAATCCGATTCAGGTACAATTCATCAATCTACATGGCATGATGCATATTCATCTTTGCCCAAGCCAAACAAGCCCAAAAACAACATTTTAGGAATGTTATTTCAAATTCTTTAATTTGGAAAATTTAAACTTCACCATTAAACACAACTAAGTGGCTCACTCGGCTATGTTAGTCCATCCCCTCCCTCCAGTACACTTTTAGTGGATAGTCAAGGCACGATATAGCACACTGGACATTATTCAATCCAAAGAAAATGAATAAATCATCATTCCAGCACCCAACCAAATTCAACGTTGAAAATCAGTTCCTTTAGGTTATTTGAGATCATTTCGCCCACACTAGGTCGGCCAATTTTTGCATGAACAGTCGATTCTCAGACCACAACGTGCAGCACAAAGCCAACAAAAAAAAGTCCATGTGATCGCAAAAAAAAATCCCTAAATATTGAAGATAAGCCTCCTCCTGGACGCAAGAAATCCAGTAACTAGAAGCAATTATCAACGAATCTGGAGAGAGAGCGAGGGTGGGTACCTGGCAGAGCTCACGGAAGATGGAGTCGTCATTGGTGTCCCTGAGGGTCTGGAGCAAGAACCGAATCTGGCTAGAGACGGTGGAGGAGAAGTCGAGCATGGCGGCGATGCGTGCGGTGGAGCAAAATGCAGAGTGTTTGTTTGTGTGAAGGTAGGAGAATGGGGTAAGGGTTTTGGAGAGATTACAGGAACGATACGAAGAATCGTCGAGAGAGAGAGAGAGGGGTGTGTTCGGATTCGGAAAGAGAGAGAGTGGGTTACGAATGTGCAGTTTTGTTTTTCTAGTGCGTGTATATTTTAATCCCGAAATTAACGAGTCGCACCCTTGTCCACGTCAGCCATCGAGTTTTGATTTTGATACACGACCAAACCGGCCCGTTCTCACATTTAATCCACTGGGTCTATTGGGAGTTCATCTTAGATTAAGTTTTTTTTTTAAGGAAATCTCAACATATTATTAATTATAGGGATAATGACACTTTGTTACACCTAACTATAGCAAAATGATACTTTTATACCCTAACTACTTCTCTCTCTTTTTTTGTACCCTGACAATTTTATTGTGACAACTTACCTCTAAAATGCCTAAAATACCTAAACTACCATTGGTTTAAGAAATTATAAATTGAATTGGTTCAATTTTGTTTATCTCTGGTTCAATTTGGTTTATATTTAAGATGCAATAACAATTATGCCCCCAAATCTAAAATTAAATTTGAACCATTTCAAATCTGGTTTGATAAATCAAATTGGACCACTTCTATTCTAATTTCTTAAACCATGGGTATTTTAGTCATTTTAGCATAGGTTGTCACAAAAAAATTGTCAGGGTACTAAAAGAGAGAGAAAAGTAGTTAGAGTATAAAAGTGTCATTTCGCTATAGTTAGGTGAGACAAAGTGTCATTATCCCTTAACTATAAAGCAATTAACCCGGCATTATACGAGACAGTCAAAACATCGGATGGTGGGACAGACCCCTCGCTATAATCACAGCTACTGTTAGTTAAAACATATTTGGCTAATTTATGAGTCATAGAATTACAATAACAACTAGTGAAATAAAATATAACGCAACGACATGCCTCTTGTAACCTCACGGTATGCACCTCGAATGGGTTGAGACTCTCTGCAAATTCATTACAAGATCCACCCCAAGAGCAACGAGCAAAATAAGTAATAATGCAACAAAAAGTTTCTTGCAAACTCGCGGACTCCACCTCGAATGGGTTAAGACTCTCCGCAAATACTTTACAAGAACCAACCCGGAAACACTTGGAGCAAGCTCCTAGTACACCACCCCAAATAATCCTGCGAAATAAAACGATTGTTGGGCCCGTAGACAGTGGTCCACAGGCTCACGAATACGCGCAAATGCACGCGGTCGTTACAAGTAATAATAAACCTGGTAAGATAATGGGTCAATTAAAATATCTAGTTCTAACTATCTATGCAAGAAATATAAATATGATGATTAAGATGGTGATTGAAGTGATTAAGTGAATATGCGAATAAAG
>JAYMTP010000621.1:0-31158 GCA_036897365.1 Geranium brycei
TACTTCGTCAAAGATTTGGCCTTGTTACTTCACAAAAGTTACGACATCAACGGTTCCATAGCGGTCACGAGACTTTGCACCATATATGCCAAAACCGAACCGGACGTTCAACCGGCCACAATGAGTATTTTATTTTAATTAAATAATTTTTATTTTTTTCTTTTGGTGTAATTGAATATGCACCATTAGTTCTCATTTACTTGGGGAGTTTTTTTTCATTACTTATGTTTTTAGGTTATGTTTTTTTCATTCAATTGGTATTATGACCATTGAATTGGAAGACCTTTGGGTAGTTTTTCCTTCACTGTAAATAAGTGTGTAATCTCTAGTTTGAGATAGACTTGAAATATATAAAACATTGTGTGATTGTGTGTTTAGAGAGGATTCTTTTAGCTCTAGAACTTATCAAGAATTTGTGCTCGAAATTCTTGTGGCGTTCGTCCAAATTATCGACGGGATTTCCGCAACCCATCGTGGCTTCATTCAATCCATCCTACACTCGAAGGTTTTCCACACAAAAACTTCGTCTCTATCCAAACCTTTTTCGATAGATGGTCCGCATAAGATTTTGGACTCCAACGAGTTCATATCAATCGGGTTATTGCTTGCACAAGCAATCTGAATCAATATGAACTCTCTCATAGTATCTATCTTTGACCCAACAAAGTGCTTTCCTAACCATTAGACTTTCAGCACTGCCAGACTGAGATGGCCACGACATGCGAGACGATGAGTCACATGTAAATTCCTAGATGGGTTCCAAACTGCCATCCAACCCTAGATATTCCAAAACATTAATCACCAACCAACTCAACGGAGGTCTGGTCTATCCATGTCGCATTGTGTACGTGTCACCACTAGTTAGACAACTCATTTCCTCCCAAACAATAGCCTCATACTAAAATAGTCACCTTTCCATATGAATTTCTGTTTAGATGCTATGGCTCTTTCGAATCCCAAAACACGTTAAACCCATGTTAAGACGATAAGTAGTACACAGTAAATCTTAAGAAGTTATGATGCTTCTCAAGACATAATTAGGATTATTCATTAACTTTGTGTTGAGTAATTTATCTCAGGTTGCTTTGAACACCTGACCAACTAGAGACTTCAAGTTAAATAACAACCTACATTTTTGCTTCTCAACTAAAACCAAACTGAACTCCCTAAAAGCAACTCCAGGGAGGCCCAAAAACCCTATATTTTTTGGGGGTTTGGGGATTTTGAACTCAAAGACAAACCCCAAAACCTCATCCCCATACCCATTTTTAGGGCCCTTCTGAAATGGGCCATGAAATATGGGGACTCGCAATAACAAATCTCTATAGTTTTAATGCACATTAGAGTCCACGTCTGGCCCAAAAGACTAATATATTTGGTCTTGGGTCCAATGTGTATATAAACTCTTCTTCTACCTCATACGCTTCTGGTGTGAGACCTGGACTCATATGTGGAATTCCTAACAATCCCCCCCTCCCCTCTACATTGAGCCACATCACATCACGTTGCTCCCCCTAAGCTCAAATCACCTTGCACTCTCACCCGCTGGCCCATCTGGCAATCTTTGCCTAATCAATCGTGGTTCTAGATCCTAATGGCCCACATGGGTCAATCCACCATGAGATCTGTGCAAACCAGACTCTGATACCACTTGTTGAAGAGAACCAGGCCTTATTAAGGAAAAGCACACCGCAAGAAAATCCCTCATGTGCACTAGAGCCCACATTTGACCCATAAGACTAGCCTATTAGGTCTTGAGTCCAATGTGTATATAAACTCTCCTTATACCTCGTACTCTCCTGATGTTGAACCTAGACTCATGTGTGAACATTGACTCGTACAAGGTATAATGAGAGTTTATATACACATTGGACCCAAAACCAAATAGACTAGTCTTTTGGGTCAAATGTGCGATTTAATGTATATACGAGCTTCCTTGTGGTGTGCTCCTCCTTTGGTAAGGCTCGGTTCTTCGTATATTAATTTAAATGTAGGGAGCACTATTAGAGATTACCTTAAGGCGCCCTGCTTGATATCCCCGATCAGAATAACCAGTGGCAGAACCCGCCCACTAGTAACAACTGAATAACATAGCGAGGAAATATCAGCAAATCAACACACCCCACCTGCCATTAAACTCATACCTTATAAGCATGTCAACAAAAAAGCCCACTATCGATCATGTTGCATGTTTTACCCATGATCAATTTAAGGGTCATACAGTTCTGTCTCCTTTGTTTCTTTCGCCTCTAGACACAAAGAAGTTCAAGGGAGACCAGTAGAACACACTTGTTTGTAATGAGGCGGCCGAAACAAAAGCGCTTTGAGAAGAGAAGGGAAAATAATATAAATTAGATGGTTTTGAGAAAAATTTGTGTTGCTTGTTTTCGAAACCTGTATTGCCATTGGTGTTATATATTTATGGTAAAAATATAATACATTTAGTTTAAATATTTTAGTCGTTATGTCATTAATTACAAAGTTATTGATATATCGTACATCATGCCAACAAATTGAAATGATAGATTTTATTAATCTTCATCCTAATTAAAGTTGACTTAACACTGATTTGTGGCTATATCAATACTACACGGTTCAATCCACAACAAAAATAAAGTAAATTACAAGCACCTTTCCACATCATAGGTTAGAGAAAAAAACGATAAATGTTTGGACCACACTATCATAAATAGTTCTCATTTTAGGAGGTTAGTTAGCAATCTGAGTGATCTATAGAGTAGAAAAATGAGTATTGAATATCCATTCCAACTATTAATTACAAACTCACTTTCTACATATACATTGGTTCAGTGCAAACCGTCTATAGATAATTTAATAAATTAGTAAGACACACATATATAGGGGCATATTCAAGTGAGAATTAAGAGTTGCGTGAGAACTCGTGAAAACCACTCAAATGTAATAAGGTGGCGTGTATTTTTTCTATACCCTAGAAGGGAAAGTGTTACCCGTCGAGGGGAGGGGTGTTACGAAGGATTGAAAGAATAAAAAAGTTTTTTTTATTTTTTTTGGTCTGCCATAATAATGTTATGCAAATACATGTTATAATAATGGAAATACATGACATAATAATGGAAACACATGGCTTAATAATAGAAACTCATGACAAAATAATGGAAACGCGGTTCTCACAAGTTCGCACAAGACCTCCTGGTTCGCGCGAGATCATGACCCCACATATATATATAGGGGCTGGCTCGGCTGAGAACCAAATGTGCAGTGAGAACATGAGAACGCTAGACATTCACTTATTTACATTGAACATTCACTTATTCTCGTTGGACATTCACTTATTTTTCGTTGGACATTCATTTTCATCAAATATCACTTACTTTCATCAGGTACTAACAAAAAAATTTGGTTCTCACCTGATCCATCATCTCTATATATATATGTGTGTGTGCGTAAATAAATTATAATGGTCTCTGCTTTGAGTTATTAAAAATATAATGATTTATTTAAACTTGATGATGCTTATTTATATATAATAATCTTTATTCAAATAAAATTCAATCCAACGTAATATAACAAATTAATAACATAAAGGGTTGCGTATATGTCAAATATAGATGCTATTTTGTATTACTTAAGCAAGTTTTATGTCAGCGGTAGTGTTTGAAATTTTTTTAATTAACCTAATTAGTCGTCAATTAATTTTTTACTAATCATTCATTAGTTAAGTATTCACTCTTTAATGCATTGCAATTCTACATTAATAAACAATTTTTGAGCTGTCCAGTTGAGCAAAATTTATATCAATAGAAATGAGATCATTAAATTTACTTAAATTTAATAGAAACTTGGTATTCTCGATCACACATAAATAATATAGAATATATGAGTGTAACTAAATATATATGCTATAAACTTGTCTATCCGTAGTTCTTATAACATGTGCCAAGGTTTTTTCGGGTACAACCTCTTTAAACATGAATAGTTTATGGACATCATTGTAGTAAACACTAATTCTCTACAGGGATAATGTCGGCTGACTACCTCAAAAATTGACGTATTTTCACCTGATTACTTCTAAAAAATTTTTTGGTATTATGGGTACATTTAATTAGCAAAATTCGCACCGTAAGTATCCAAAGCCATTTCCGTCCATTTTTCACAAAGTTCTGTTAAATTTTAAAGTTAAAAGACTAAAATGTCCCTGTAAGTATTTTAAATTTTTAAAATATGTCATTTCACCTTTCTACCTCTCCAAAACTCATGCTCTTTCCTCTGCTTCTCTACTCTGCAATAACAACTTTTTTTTGGCTATGGGTACTTTTTTATGAATTAGAGAGATTCAGTAATTTTTTCATTACATCAATCACATTTAAGGAAAATTAACATTTTCCTCCCAACCAAACAGCCCCTTCATCTGACACGATGATCACCAACAACAACAACATGAAGCTCCGTTCCTTCCTATTCATCCTCTTCACCATTTTTTCACTTGCAAGTTCGAGATTTTCAAAAGCCTAAAAACTAGAATCAAAATCGATGTCGATTTCGTTTAATCGATGAAATTGACGGTGCTGATTTCACTATTCCAGGCGCGTCTCGGCACCACCAGATCTCGGACCGACGAAGTTGTTCGTGTTCGGAGACTCCTACGCCGACACCAACAACAACGTTGTGACCGACGGCCGCGTCCTCACCGACTGACACAGATTGGGCCATAGCAGATCTAAAACGAAATCAAATCTATAAAAAAAAAAGGGAGATGCAGATCTAAAACAAAAGAATGGTGTAGATCTAAGAAATGATGTAGACCTGTGAAGCAAAACGATGGGGATTTCTCGGAGCTTTGGGCTTGGCCATGGCGACAGAGACGGGAGTGACGAAAGAATAAGGATTGAGGGTGATCCTATGCTTGAAAGAGCATAGTAAATACACTGTACCATCAATACAATAATTGATTTGTAAAATACTTGTAGGGGCATTTTAGTCTTTTCACCTTAAAATTTGAAAGAGTTTTATAAAAAATAGACGGAAATGAGTATTGGGTACTAACGGTGACAATTTTGCAAATTCAGAGTACCCACAATGCTAAAAAAATTTTTAAAGGTAGTCATGTAAAAATACGTCAATTTTTAAAGTAACCAGCTAACATTATCCCTTTTGTATATATTTCACCAACACACAAGTATGTATACAAATGATTATTTTGTTAAAACAATGATACACAAATGACTTCAACAATTTCAAACTCTACAAAATAACTCACAATATTGTTGCTGAAACTCAACTCTAACGTCCAGAGTCCATTCTAATGTGTTTGACCCGTTGAACAAACCGAAATCGAATTCATCAATTCTGCGATGAATCGACCTGACTCCAGAGCACCTCGCCGTAAGCCTTCTCCTCGTCCTTCTCCTCCGTAATGTAATTACTCGACTCATCCGCCTGCTCTTCCTCCTCCGGGATCTCCTCCATCGCTTCATCTCCTTCACCGAGCTCACGCTCAGCTACAGCCTCCCTCATCGCCTGCTTCGTTGCAGGCCGGTCTCGAGGCCTATACCTAGGAGCTGGCACCCGAAACGGCAAGACAATGTCATCCAACTCCGCACTCCCCTTCCCGCAACTCTCCTTCCTTCCCAGGGGAGGGAAGAGGAAGATGATCCCAAGCTCATAGTTTAATACATGAAGCCTCGAGCCCGAAAGAGACCTCGTCTTCTCACCCGATCTTGAAATAGGCCGCCCCCACGCAGCTGTACTGAAGTTATGTGAACCGCAGTACACCCAACCGAAGGATGACGCGCCTGCCCTTGTCTGGAACCGCCTACGCGCTACCTTGGTGTGCATAGGGTACCCTACCCTGCTTGAGGGATGAGGAACCGCGTCGTGGAGTATGTTTGCAGTTCTCAACCTCTGCCACGTTTTCTGTATCACCAGTCGAGTTACTACACAAATTTTCTGAAACCAAAACCAAAAACTAGCATACTGCTTCCCATAAGCATAAAAGGGCATGTACCTCCGAGAAGCAAAGAATGCGTCGTGAAGGCGAAACTCCATCGTAAGCGTTCTTCACTCGTTCGATAGTTGGAAAGACGATTCTGATGGATGGATTCTTCAGTTCTTGAGAAGTACTCCATCGGCCCCACTGTGAGTTCAATCAACGGAAGATTATTTAGTAATGAACACGATACTGGTTTTACACGTCGGGATGGCATATATATATATAGGGAAGGGTTCGGCTGCGAACTAAATGTGTCGTGAGAACATGAGAACCACTGGACATTCACTTATTTCCGTTGGACATTCATTTATTTTTAATGGCCAAAGTGTTTCCGTTGGACATTCACTTTCATTGAATATCACCATTTTCATTGGACATTCACTTATTTCTGGTACACATTCACTTATTTTCAATGGACAAAGTCAGTTCTCACGTTCTCACAAAAGAATTTGGTTCTCACCTGATTTGTCCTCTATATATATATATAATGCTTGGTTTACCTCAGGATCAGAGTCTTCGGACTCGGAGAACTGAGGCGTTCTCTTTCCAGCAGCTGCGGAAAATGCAGCGAGAAACTGCGCATTGATTGATCCGATTGAAGACGAACCTGGAAAAAAAGAGAACCAGTCTCGGACTCAAAAACTCGATGAAAATAGCTTCGACCTTAAACTCGGATAGTTAAGAATTTGCAGTGAATGCTAACCGTAAACGAAATCAGTTTCTTGATATTCTGGCCATCTGTAACGACCTACAACCTTTTAGAGAGTGAAAGACAATATAAGATTAATACATAAAACTCTAATATATTTAAGTTAATGAATATTATGTCTCATTACCTCTTCAAGACGCCACAGGCCTAAACATCTCTGTACTGAAGCAAGGATGGAGGCCAATGCTGTAACATGCTCGGTCTGAATCGTCTTGGACATACACGGAAAGTTAGCTCCCTGCACAAGTTAATTTAATAACTAAAAAATCAATTACAGATTGCTGTAAATCACGAAAACACGTCTACTAAAGGCAGAAAGAAGCGTGCCTGTGAAACATGAAGAATCAACTGTACTTTCTTGTTGTTTTCCCCTAGGGCGGCTGCAAGAGCTTCTTTGGGACAAATATAACCGACGAAATTGAAGAACCCCTCGTCCCACAGAGGAGAAACCCACTTTGCGATATTTTTGGGAAGAAAACCAAGTTGCACACATTCTATGGTAAACAGCGGATGTGACGTTAGTACTTGGGCAGCCGATCACATGAAAATCTTACAAGAGATGCAACGACGTGTTGAAAGAAACATGAGCATGATATCTCCATGGGAAAATGGCAAAAACCTGCCGTATAGTATCACACTTTTGCAAGAGGATGCTATGTACTTTGCTAATGATAAAAAAGTGTTGTGAACTTTAATTTTTGTGCAAAATGTATGTATTTGTACAAAAATACGAAATTGCCCAAAATATTAAGAATTAAAATTTTAAGAAAATAATTTTTAGCTTGAAGATAATTTAACTAAAAAAATAAATCACAAATTTTGATTATACAAATTTTAGTTAAAATATCATTTCAGAAAAAACTTTTGAAAATATTTATTTTTATTAAAAAATAATTCTTAATATTAAGCGCAATTTTGTCATTTACACACATTTTGCACATAAAATCAAAGTTCACAACACCTTTTTGCCGTTAACAAAGTACAAGCACCACCCTCTTGCAAAAATGTGATACTATACAACAGGCTTTTGCCATTTTTCCTATCTTCATTACAGTATTCTAAAATATTAAAAAAAAACGACTTGTCTTTTTAATTGTCCATTGAATAACGACAAGAATTTCAGAATATTGAAGAAGCTTAATGTTATAATCCAAACAAGTATACAAAATAAAGAGGTGATAACCATACCTCCCGCAGAGAGCTTATCAGGATTTTGAATGAGAACGCTCACAGCATTTGCATCAGCGCGGACATTTAGGTTTCTTCTCAAAATAACCTCAATCATCCCACAGGCATTTTCCTGACGGTTCCGGATGAAAGCTGCCAATTTCTTAAGTTGTTCACCATTTGTGTCCGATGCAGTGCGGAAAAGGTAGCTTAAACCAACTACAGATGCTTCAACAGAACCAAGGAACTTCACACCAGATGCCCATGATTCCTTCGCCTGACATGACGATACATGAAAATCAGAATTTCATTCTAGTGAGTAGCTTTGCTTCTGAAATTAATACCCAACTACTAAGAAATGGAGCCTTCCATAGAAATCACTTCAAATTATACATGAGATCATTTAGGGAAAATAGCAAAAGGGTTGTTGTATACTATCACACTTTTGCAAGAGGGTGTTGTGTAATGGCAAAAAAGTGTTGTGAACTTTGATTTTTTGTGCAAAGTGTATGTATTTGTATAAAAATGACGAAATTTGCCCCTGAAATTAAGAATTAATATTTCTATAAAATAATTTGTAACCTACAAATAATTTAACTAAAAAATTAAATTACAAAATTTGATTATACAAATTTAAGTTGAATGATATTTTCAGAAGAACTTTTAAAAGTTTTTATTTTTATTTTCCTTAAAAAACAATTCTTAATTTTAATGGCAATTTCGTCATTTTTGTATAGAGCACACATTTTGCACAAAAAATCAAAGTTCAAAGCATTCTTTTGTCATTAACAAAGTACACAACACTCTCTTGCAAAAATGTGATAGTATACATCACCTTTATGCCATTTTCCATATCATTTACAAAGTCCCACAAACAAAATGATGATAAGCTGGCATAATGCATGGTAATGTAATAGAGAAAATGAAAGGAAAAACCGGTGATCATCAGCTAACAATAAAAAGATAAGTCAGCTTTTAAAATCGAGATTCATGAAATATATGCTCATAGGCACCGACACACTCACACCCCATAAACAGAATACTCACAAGTAAGAAGTGCATGGACTCTGATACACAAGGAGATCTGTAGGAATGAATTCCTGGCACAGAAGCGATCAGATGAACATTAGCATCCCCAAAGTCATATTTCATCAGCTCAACTATCCAGTGGGCCTGACTAGGCACATCAACGATTAGAGCTGCCACAAATCCAGCCAGCTGAGCACCGAAATCAGATTTTGAATCTTGATTCATTTCCCCATATGAAATTTGGGTAAACAGAGACAAATAATCAGGTTCAGGTGCACGAGGAAAATCTTGCCACCATATGTTATTGGTCACATTATCCCACTGCAAAAGTCAAGAAAATCATTAACTTTCACTTTTTGAGATGAAATGAAAACGAAAACACTTTGTCAAGTAATCACCTGATTCGACACTAAATTTGCAGAAGCAACGATAACGCGCATGCTATCTTCTCTTTGCAGAACAATCAACTTTGGATGATGGCAAGCAATGCCTTGTCTCTTGCGGTCTGTACCAAAAGCTATAGTCTCAGGGAATGGGGGATACCTATTATATGATATTGACTATTAAAAAAATGTTACACGTTGAAATACTGTGATTTTAGTTTCTGCCTTAATGCAATGGAGTAAAATGTAAAAAGTTCTCAATCTCCGTGAATGAAGAACATAACAATCTTACACTGCAACTAGGTTTGGATAAGCTGGAAATGGCATGGAGGTCCTGTCATCAACACTTGAACTCCAACATTTCTCAGTGCTATGGCATGCAATTGTTACCGGAAGGTAGGTGGGAATCTTGCAACATGACAAAAACCTACCAAGATATGCCTCTGTTAGACGAGGAGTGAAATAATTGAATAAAATGTCAGCAGTAATGCATTTGCACTAAAAGATGAAGTAAATTAACTGCCTAAGTTATCATAGAAATGAAAGAAAAAATATATATAAAGAAGCTCTTCCCATCTCGATCAAGTATATACGTACAGATAACTATTGCATAAATACATAATAGACAAAACTCATAAGAATACATGATACAAGAAGCCTTACCATAATATATCACTTGTAAATGTTGCAATAAAAATTCGAGAAACGCTTTCAATAGGGTGAAGAAGTTCGGGCAAGGAAGTTGCAGTATGCTGCCCCGACAAAGCATGATCCATTAGTTGGAGGCGATTCAAGTAAAACTTCTTCCCAGGGGGTGGACAAGAATTCCCCCCAACTTTTGTCTGCATACCATCATGAACTTGAAAAGTGGTATTTTTATACACAGAATTCAGCAACGGAACTTTCAGATCGTCATTGACAGCAGATTTATCAAACACAGCTTCATTTTCTTCTTCATGACCTAAATGGTTACTTTGAGCCTGAACATTTGATAAGTCACAGTTTAACTCTAATGCAACTCCGCAGTTTCCTGCACTCAAATCAGTGCAAGGCTTCACAGGAGGAACTGCTTCTAGTCCAACAAAGGGTCTACCATCTTTATCTTTTGGTTCATTGCCTGAAAAATCATTCTTTCCTTCCTTACCAGATTTTAATCTAGTACATCGTTGAAGGTAATATACAGGGTCATCACTGCACAACACATCTCTACACTGATTCAAAAGAAACTTTGCTCTCCCAAAAGGGTCAACACATTTCGATCCAAACAAATCAACATCCCGAAGCAACTCATTTGCCTGTGAAGCAAAAACCCTTTTCCTGCCCTTCCCACCCGACACAGACCCTTGTGAGTGTCCCATCGACTCCACTCTCCTACACAGCTGGGATGCGGTAAATTCATCCTCGTCTGATCTCCGAACAACCTCCTCCTCAAAAACAATCTTTTGCACAACAAACCCAACCCGAGATCGAAAATCGCCACAAACACCCTCATTTCCGCATCCAAGCACAATCTCGTCTCCAGCAGACATCTCCACCGCCATGCCCCTTCTAACCCTAAACCCATTAACATAAATCCCATTCAGAGACCCTTTAACCTTCTTCATCTCCATCCCCTCCTTTCCCAATCCACCAAACTCAACTACCCTATTCCTAAATTCATCGACCACAAAACTAGAATTGAACGGTAACAAAAAACCATCCAAGACATAAACTTTGCGCAACACACTATCAAATAAAAACTGGCAGTGTCGCTTACTGACTCGACGATCGTCGAACACAAAATCACAGCTCTGGCGGGAGCGACCGAGATTATAAGGCCGGTCTGGGTCTAGACAAACAGATTCACAAGCACATCCACCAGCTGATGAAATCAGAGGAATGTCGAGATGGGTCACGGACACAAACGCAGTTTTTGCCACAACCTTCCTCGATTTCCTCTGAATCGGAAGAGAATATGAAGAAATAGCAACAACCTCGCGCTCGCGCTTCTTTTTGTTCACAGCAAAAGCCGACTCTCTCATGACAGAAATCTGCGAAGAATCAAATATAACTGGAAATTCAAAAACTGGGTCATCACAGAAAGGGACGATTTTGGTCACAAAAAGATGGTTTTTGGGCGTGATTGTGGGTTAGGGTTTATGGGAAAGAGCAGTGTGGAGCTGTGAATTGTGATTAATGGGAAAAGTCAATTTTCCCTCTTGTTTTTGGCAGTTGATTTTCCCACCCAAATCTATTCTACTTCTATTGGGCTTTTTTGAAGTGTTGTTTTCCTTCAAATAGAATGTTTTTTTTTTCATTGATAAATTTCAATAGGTCAGCACAAAATTAATTAAATACCTTTTTTTGAAGAAAACATATCAATATTTATATGAAAAAATCATATCAACATCAATTCAAAAGTCTTATTCAGCAATAAATAAATACGAATATCAGATTAAGTATTCTTCAAATTTAAAGGTGGATGATTTGAAAATCGGACTGAATTGATCATAACCAAACCAAATTTGATCCTCATGTTATCCAATTAATAATTATTAGAGCCATATTTAGAACTATTATGTGAACAAACATCTTTGGTTCGGTTACAGAATCTACCTAATTAAAATTGGTTAACTTTTAGTTTTTAATTTATGATTGATTTATAGGTCAAATTAGGCAAATTTGAGCTCGATATAGAGTAAAAAAATATTAAATTTGCAATCATACAAAAACTAACAAGAACTGAATATTAGTTTTACTAATTACAACTCAATAGAAGTATAAAGTGAAAAAGTAGCAATAAAATTAAAGTATATAATGTAAGTGTGACCAAAAAAAAAAATATATATATATATAATGTAAGTGAATGGACGAGAGAATGACATGTAGTAACACAAAATGATTCAGTTATTATCAGTTAATCGACGATTTTGAATTTTGAGAACTGTAGTCGAACAAAAATTAAATGAGTCTCTCAATTTTAAAACGAAAAATCGAACTATTAACCAAGATTCTAATTTTAGATCGGTTCTAGGCCTAAAGTGCCAACCCCTATTCAACCATGAAATTATAAGTTCTCATACTTTTAATTACTAGTAGATGAATTTTGAGTTATTGAAATAAAGAAAAAAAAACATAAATGGTAAGTAAGGATTAGGAAATGGCAGTGGTGGTAAATCTGAGAAAAACGGAGGGTAATTAAATATCTAGCTTCTCTCTCTATATATTAGAGTCATCTCTTTCACGTTAGCAAGTTCTCTGCTCTACTTCTCTGATCCGCCGTCTCTCTCATCAATATCTCCGATTCAGGTATCGCCTTTTCTCCGATTCGGGTCCTCATTATCTTCCGATTTCTCGATCGAGAAACGGTCGCTTTTTTCTCTCTCTCGATTCAGTGGTGGATTGAATTTTTTGATGATTGTTCTTGCATGTGTCGATTCTCAATCGTTTTGTTTTGCGCGGATCTGAGATTCGTTTTTGTGATTTGGGTCCTTGTTTTGAATGATCTGGAGGGTAAATTTTCGAGCTTTGGATCGAATTGTGTAAAGGGTTGATTTTTGGTGGTGTTTGTGTTGCAGATCTGAGACAGTTTCTTCAGATGGCGACTGCGGCTACTGGATGGTACCGTGGAAAGGTGAAGTCGGTTTCGTCCGGCGATTGCTTGGTGATAATGGCGGTGACGAGCAAGGCGGGACCTCCGCCGGAGAAGACCATCACTCTGTCTTCTCTGATTGCTCCCAGGCTCGTGAGTGTTGTTGCTGTTGTTTCAATTTTGAATTTTGATTGAAATTTTTGGAGATTTTGAATCTGTCCTGAGCTGCATTGGGATTAACGATTGTGTATTGCATTCGGGTTTTGGTCATTTAGTAGCATTTTTTTGGATTTATCTGTGATTGGTTTGGTTTTAGCTTCTTATTCGTTTCTTTGGGTGTTATTCTGGGATCTATTTGATTTGATTGAAACAATTTTAATCTGAAGACTGATGGGTTATTGGTGATTTTACCTTGGATTAAGGATTCTGCTTAATCTATATGTGAATGTGTGACCGAAGTTGTGTGAGTGTTCTTTGAATTTTGAATTTTGATTTCTGGAAAATTTTGGAATTTGCCTCTAACTTGAGCTGCATTGGGATTATCGATTGTGTGGATTCGGATTTATGTGTAATTGGTTTAATTTGAGCCTCTTATTCGTTTCTCTGGGTGTTATAATGGGATCTATTTGATTTGATTGAGTCAATTTTAAGGGTGATTGATGATTTTATCAGATATTAAGAAATTTGCTTAATTTATATGTGAATATGTGACTGAAGCTGTCTTTGTGCTATTGGTTTTGTGTTTCTTAGGCACGTAGAGGTGGTATTGATGAGCCATTCGCGTGGGAAAGCAGAGAATTTCTGAGAAAACTGTGCATAGGAAAGGTATCGAATATCGAAATAATTTGTTTTATAATTGGCTATGTTTCTTCTGTCTTTATTATTCTGATTTCTTGGTCAGGTGGGTTGTGTATTAATTAGCATTTGTTCTGTTTGACAGGAAGTCACTTTCAAAGTGGATTATACAGTAGCATCCATAAACAGAGAGTTTGGCTCTGTTTTTCTCGGTGACCAAAATCTCGCATTGTTGGTTGTTTCCAAAGGCTGGGCAAAGGTTATTTTCCGTATTCATAGCTGAAAATTGGATTTGGATGTTATTTGTGTGCAGATTTGTTGAATCTGGTTTGTGCAGGTTAGGGAACAAGGTCAACAGAAAGGAGAAGCAAGTCCTTACCTTGCCGAGCTACTGAATCTCGAAGAGCAAGCTAAACAACAAGGTCTTGGACGTTGGAGCAAGGTAGACCTTTTTTACATATTATGTATTAACTTATATTGATTACTGGAACAAAAGTGTCGTACCTGAAAATGAAGCCACTTTTATTAGAAATTTAAGGTCGTCGTGTAAATCTTGAACAGGTTGGATACTGCATGGTCTTTTGGTAGTTGGGGAGTTATCTTCTCATTTTCCGTTATCTTTGCATGCGTTTACACTGTAATTGTAGATACAACACTTACAGTAAACAGTGTTCTAAAAATCGATAGGCGCTAGTCAGGTAGAGAGCACCTTTTCAGGACTAATAAGGGATTAATTGGAAAATAAATCGGATTAAAGGTTAAATGGGAAATTATAGAGGATTAATTGGGGACTAATCAGAGATTAGTAGGGGATTAATCAGGCAAGTCGGGGATTTTTAGAACACTGACTGTAAATCACATACTAATGTGTGGCCTTCTATTATTGGTTACAGGTTCCGGGTGCTTCTGAGGCAGCCATCAGGAATTTGCCTCCATCTGCCATTGGTGATGGTAGTAATTTTGATGCAATGGGTCTGTTGGCTGCAAACAAGGGAAGACCTATGGAATGCGTTGTTGAGCAGGTTCGTGATGGCAGCACGGTTAGAGTTTATTTGCTACCGGACTTTCAGTTTGTTCAAGTATTTGTTGCAGGAATCCAGGTATAAATTCAATTTGTGATTATAACATATTTCAATATAATACATGTGTTCTTTTTGTCTCATTTGTCTTTTCTTGGACGCCAATTTTTGTCCAAATTTAGTCGCCGTCAATGGGAAGAAGACCTGCTGCAGATTCAGTCGTCGAAACTGAATTTACCTCTGATGAAACAAAAGGTGATGTTTCTTCTGAATCTCGAGGACCTTTAACAACTGCTCAACGACTTGCAGTTTCAGCATCGGCTTCTGAAGTTACCGCAGACCCCTTTGCAGCGGAGGCCAAACATTTCACTGAAGTTCGTACTTTGCACAGAGATGTAAGTGGATCCCCATTATAAATTATTTTTCTTTGTGCATTGCTTTTCATGAGATCTAATAAGTTCTTGGTGGATTCTGTAGGTCCGTCTGGTTCTGGAAGGTGTTGACAAATTCAACAATTTGATCGGGTCAGTGTATTATCCTGATGGAGAGTCAGCCAAAGACCTAGCACTGGAGCTTGTAGAAACTGTATGTGCTAAACTTTGTCAATTACTATAAGCATGTTTCATATTTACTTGCAGGCAGTGTTCTAAAAATCGGGCCAGGCGGCCGCCTAGGCGGGGATTTTTAGAACACCGACCCGATTTCACATAATCGGGTGGGTCTAGGCGGATTTAACCTATTTTTACAAAATTGATTTTTTTAAACAAATAATAATAATAGAAAATGCCAAAAATTAAAATAAATTATACTAATAGATACTTTTGTTGATACTTATATTGTTTTTGAAGGTGATGAATGTAACAAAAATAAAAATAAAATTATATTTTTATATTCTAAATATTTATAATAATTATCTTTATGTATTATAATTCATATTTTAATTGTGTACATATGATAACTTATTTAATAACTTATCCGCCCGACTAGTGCCTAGCGTTTTTAGAACCTTGCTTGCAGGCATGGTGTGAAGATAAGATTCTGTCTCAAATACATGATGTTCTAAACTGCTCTTCCTCTATTTCTCGAACAGGGTTTGGCTAAATATGTTGAATGGAGTGCAAATATGATGGAGGAAGAGGCCAAAAGGCGGCTTAAGGCTGCAGAACTACAAGCCAAGAAAACTCGGTTGAGGATCTGGACAAATTACGTGCCTCCTACCTCCAACTCGAAAGCAATCCATGACCAGAATTTTACGGGAAAGGTAGTGTCTCTTCTAGTTCTAGAGCTGGCTTATCCTAGTGTCCTAGCTTTTACGTACCTCACCATTTTTCTAATGAATTGAATGTGCTTCTCCAGATCGTTGAGGTTGTAAGTGGTGACTGCGTTATCGTCGCAGACGATGCAGTCCCGTATGGTAGTCCATTGGCCGAACGTAGAGTAAACCTGTCTAGTATCCGCTGTCCAAAAATGGGTAATCCTCGCAGGGAAGAAAAACCAGCTCCTTATGCTCGTGAAGCGAGGGAATTCTTGAGGCAACGGCTTATCGGAAAACAAGTATGAATAATACTTGACTACATGGATTTTGATGACGATGATGATTAATTTGTTGTCTGATTCTGTATGCTTTTTTCCAGGTGAGTGTTTCCATGGAGTATTCAAGAAAGATGACTCCTATAGATGGATCTGCAGCCCCCGGTGTGCCTGCTGATGGAAGAGTTATGGATTTTGGATCCGTCTTCCTTCAGTCTCCTGTTAAAGGAGAAGGGGATGATGCACCTTCTGCAGCACCAGTTGCGGGACAGCAGACTGGAGTGAATATCGGTGAACTGGTTGTTGCACGTGGTTTCGGCACTGTAATTAGGCATAGAGATTTTGAGGAAAGATCAAACTACTACGATGCCCTGCTTGCTGCCGAGGCTCGCGCGATCTCCGGGAAGAAAGGAATTCACTCTGCTAAAGATCCTCCAGTTCAGCACATACAAGATCTTACCACGGTTAGACACGTTTTGCTATTTTTGAAAGTTAAGCATTATGTTTTATACGTTAGAGAAAGTTGCAAAAAGGTGCCCTATAACAAACAACACAGCACCCTTTTGCAAATGACGAAATTTATATGATCAAATTCTGTAATTATACTATTTTTAAGTTCAAAATGTTTTTAAAAATTATGTTATAAAATTCTTAATTTCAGAGGGAATTTTGTCATTTTTTATAAAATACACACATTTTGCAAAAAAAATCCAACCAACACAGCACCTTTTTGCAATTTTCTCCATAATTTATTATGAAAACTAAATCTTATTACATTCTTTTTCTGTACGCTCCTTTAGGGATCTGCCAAGAAAGCTAGAGATTTCTTGCCCTTCCTGCATAAGAGTAGAAAGGTCCCTGCTATTGTGGAATATGTTCTCAGTGGTCATCGTTTTAAGGTATTGATTCCCAAGGAAACGTGCAGCATTGCTTTCTCGTTTTCTGGTGTCAGGTGTCCTGGTCGTGGCGAACCCTACTCAGAGGAAGCAATTGCGTTAATGAGGAGAAAGATAATGCAAAGAGACGTGGAGGTTATTTCGTTACTCCTAGCAACTATATTTTTCTTTATTTTTCACATCTTCATTACCTCTGATAATATTTTATTACTTTTATTACAGATTGAGATAGAAACTGTTGATAGAACCGGAACTTTTTTGGGATCCTTGTGGGAGTCGAAGACAAATGTTGCGGTGACACTTCTTGAAGCTGGCCTCGCGAAGTTTCAAACTGCATTTGGTACCGACAGGATCCTGGAAGCTCACCTTCTTGAGCAGGCCGAGAAATCTGCTAAAAAGCTTAAACTAAAAGTGAGTCTCTGCGTGCATCAACCTGCGATTATTTTATCTCGATTTTTCTTACACGATTTTTTCGGTGACAGATATGGGAGAATTTTGTTGAAGGAGAAGAACCAGCCATTGGTACAGTTACTGAAAGTAAACAGAAAGAAGTTTTGAAGGTATGTCGAATAAATAGTCTCAAACCCAAAGTTTGCCATTTGGGTTCGTATGTTACATAGTGGTCGATGATTGTTATTTCAGGTAGCTGTAACAGAAGTTCTCGGTGGCGGTAAGTTTTATGTTCAGACAGTCGGGGATCAAAAAGTATCTTCTATCCAGCAGCAACTCTCTTTTCTGAGTCTTGGAGAAGCTCCTGTAATCGGCGCTTTTAATCCCAAGAAGGGCGATATTGTTCTCGCTCAATTCAGTGCAGATAACTCTTGGAACCGAGCATTGGTTAGTATATCCTGGTGCAAAAATTTATAGGCTCATTTAGTTTCCATTTTTTTGAGTTTATTTTTGGTCAGTATCAAAATTATTTCCGAAGACAAGGAATAGTCTTTTTTCCCTTTAATATCGTACTCAAACTATCTCATTTTACTCTGAAGATCGTCAACACGCCACGAGGAGCTGTGGAATCTCCCAAAGACAAGTTTGAAGTGTTCTACATTGATTATGGAAATCAAGAAGTTGTTACATACAGTAACCTACGACCTCTTGATCCTTCAGTGTCAACTGCGCCGGGCTTAGCTCAGCTATGCAGCCTCGCATACATCAAGGTTCCAGACCTGGAGGAGGATTTCGGCCAAGAAGCAGCCGAATATTTCAGCGAGATAACTTTGAACAGCGGAAAAGAATTCAGGGCAAAGGTTGAGGAAAGGGACACTTCGGGAGGGAAGGTCAAGGGACAAGGAACCGGCCCAATACTTATTGTAACAATGGTCGCGATGGATGCTGAGATTAGCATAAATGCTGCCATGCTTCAGGTAATTCCTTCATATATGCACTGTGTTTTATTTTTCCATCACAAAATAAATGTGTTCCTTAAATTGGATGCCCAATACGCAAACTCATTTTTTTGTTTAGGAAGTTAGTTTAGACAGTGTTCTAAAAATCCCCAACTAGTCTGATAAATCCCTGATTAGTCAACTTCTCATATATGCACTTTTTTGTTTATTTTCCATCAACAAAATAAATGTGTTTACATACCTAAATTGGATGCCTAATATACATACCCACTTTTTTTGTTTGGGAAGTGTAGACAGTGTTCTAGAAATCTCCAAGTAGTCTGATTAATCCCCAAATACTCAATTAGTCCCGATCAATCCCTAAAGGCCACGTCTGGCCGAATAGCTCCTAGCGTTTTTCAGAACACTTGGGTGTAGACACATAGTAAGTTAGCTCGTGGTAGGATATGGGGGCGAAAGTCAAACACCTCAACTACTCAACTTTTGCAAAAGGCCAAATAATACACTTATTTTCCAATGGTTCTAAAAAATCTCCATCTTTTCCGATTATTTCGATTAATTTCTGACTAGCGCCTAGCCTTTTTTCTAGGACACTGATTTTGTGACAAATGGAGTAATGCATTTTGCCAAGTGTTCTAAAATATCTCCAACTTTCCAGATTAATCCGATTAGTTTCTGACTAATCCTGATTAGTTTCTAGAAGGCCCTCTTCGCCCAACTAGCGCCTAGCGTTATTTAGAACACTGATTATGCGACAAGTGGACTAATGCATTCTCTGGATTCTTCTGTCAACTATATGGTTGTGTCAATATTGTTCCTACAATTTTGAAAACCCTCAAGTGATCTGATCTCAAGGCATAATGTTTTTTATTTTGTGTTGGTATCTTTAGGATGGTCTGGCTAGATTAGAGAAGCGAAGAAGATTCGAGACCAAGGACAGAAAATTGGCCTTCGATAACTTGGAGAAGTTCCAGGAAGAAGCGCGCAAAGGTAGGCTGGGGATGTGGCAATACGGAGATATCCAGTCAGACGACGAGGACATAGCTCCCATCAAGAAGCCTGCTGGCGGCAAGCGGTGAAAAACCGAGTTTTGACATTCTAGCTCCGAGCTAGGAGTTTAAAATTAAAAAGAAAACGAGGAAAGAGTTAAGTTACAGAGAATGACGAAGAGAAGAGAAGCTGCAGCGTAAGACTGAGTCTTAAATTTTGTATTCTCTATGTTTTGTTGTTTTTTTTCCAAAATTTGCTTGTAGGTTGAGGAATAATGTTTCTTTCCCATGTTTTTTTAATAAGGTGAACTCACAGTCCTTTATAAAGCTTTCAAGGACAATAACAATTCATTTCAGTAATTCTGGGGTTTTGAGTAACATAACATGCAGAAGCTCATGTAGTTTATGTCTATTTTTAGGCAGTTTCTTGGATACAGTTTTGTTGTTGCTATAAGTTTATGGTTTGAGTTCTGAAATGATGTCTGTAAGCACATTTATCTTTGTAAGATTTTATGTTTGCTCATCTATATGTATAGGACTAATCCCAAACACTGCAACCATGAATGTAATAAATGTTAGGTTCCTTGAAACATGTCTATTACAAAATGAATTACTTGTTTCAACCCCGTCGTGTTTGCTAGCCATTTGTTTTGATGCTAGCCATTTGTTTTGAAACATGTCTATTACAAAATGAATTACTTGTTTCAACCCCGTTGTGGTAGGTTCCTTGAAAGGCAGTGGACTTTTAGGCTCTGTTGACCTGTTCGGATTATAAATGGATTGTGCTGAACATAGTGCAGCATCCAACTTTTATGGACAGTCCACTGTTTTTAGGCCCCGATGCCTGCTCGTGTTCTAGCCTAAAAATCTGGTGATCTCAAAACTAGTGCAATCATTGCTCTCTTAATTTCGTCAAAAATTGGTTTCAGTTTGACTTTGAGAGTCTTTATTGGTGAGAGGGCCTTGGAAATCACTCCATGGCTAGTTAGGAAGCATTGACTAACTCCATGATAACTTGTAAGCAAGCCCTCGATGACTTTAAGACTGGTTTGCTTAATTTTGCAAAAAGCATCTTAAACCAGTCTCAGATGTTGTAAATGCTTCCTAACTAGCCAGATAATCATGCAAAATGTGATTCATAAGACTCTGGAAACTAGCCAGGCACCATTGAGCTACAAGCTCTATGATTGTAAAGGTAAATTATTCATTAGATAATCATACTTGACTTGTAACATTGAAGATGTGAACCTCAAACGTGCAGGTTCAACTCAATCATAGCATCCTAAATTCTTGTCCTAAAAGATACCAAACACATTCAAGAGAATATATAAACCAGCCTTGTAAACATAGTTTGATAATGAAGGTCCACAAGCACACTCCAAGTTGTGAGGGGACAGGCTATCAAAAACTGATAGATCTCAAAGTCTCATTTACACGCCCATGTTACAGTTTCAGCATTTCAACTCAAACCCTTTCCTTGAAAACAAATCCAAATAAAATTGCCAGAACACCAACACGATTCAGATACAAACCTCAAATGGCTAAAATCTCAAAATTTACCGACAACCATAAGCCTAAAAACTAGTAACCCTCTATCAGTCTCTAATCCTCGCGCCTTGCAGCCCTCCTGCGGGGAGGAGCAGCAGCAGCAGGCTCGTCCTTGTCGGCCGCTTCCTCTTTCTCTTCACCGGTTGCTTCGCTGCTTGAAGCTGCTGGAGCTTCTGGCTTCTTCTCCACCTTCGCCTGAATATATACACATATATAATCAATGACATTGTACTTAGCGAGATAAAAAAAGCCTACACAAGAGCAGTGTTCTAAGCGCTAGTCGGGCAGAGAGGTCTTCTGAGAATTAGTCGGATATAATCAAATTAAAAGATTTATCAAGAGTTAAGAGAAGATTAATAAAGGACTAATCAAAGATTAATCAACACATCAGAGATTTTTAAAACACTGCACGAGGGTATGGAGATCAGTGAGGAAGAAGATGGGGCTTACCGTTTTCTTTCCGCCGAAGAGGAGCCTGAGGAGGATTGTGAAGAAAACTACGATGATGGAGATGAGGATTCCAATGGTGAGGTTAGGTTGTTTCTCCCCCTTCTCGATGAGGTCCTGGAGAACATGGTCATCTATAGTCAGATTCGGTTCGCAATATACAATGAAAGAAATGAATTGCAAAAGGGTGCCCTGTAATATGAGACTTTTACAAAAGGGTACTGAGCTGGCAAAAAATTTGTGTTTGTATTTTTTTGCAACATGCGTATATTTTTATTAAATTGACAAAATTGCCCCTGAAATTAAGAATGAAGATAAAATATAATTTGAACTTTAAATAGTGTAACTAATAAATAATTCTAGTCAAAAGATAAAAATAGAAAATCTTTTAAAATATTTATTTTTAAAAATAATTTTTAGTTTCGGAGGATCACTTTTATAAAAATGCAATCATTTTGCAAACAACCCAGCACCATTTTACAAAAGTTTCATATAACCGTGAGAGAATGGAAATGATAATTAGATTACTTACAAGAATTTGGGTCTTGTATTTGCTCAAGAAGGAAACATCAGCAACCTTGTACAGAAGGTCAAACACAGTCTTCTGCAGAAATTGAAATCAAGATGTAACAAGTTAGGCACCAATTAAACAACAATGGTAATTAAGAAACAAAAAAGATTGTTCAACTTGTTACCTTGAAGCCTTCAAGTTCACCATCTATGAGTCCAGCAGCTTCGTCCTCAGCCTTTTGCTTCTCCTTCTCCACATCAAACTTTGGTTTCCATTCAGTCTCCCTGTATGCGGCCGCAACCTTCTCGTCACTTGCTATTAGAATGTTGTCAAACAAGATACCATCTTGCATAGTCCAAATCTCAATCCCGATGGCTGAGATGGGCTCGATATTTGGCCTTTCGAGCTCAAAGTAGCTGGGGTTTGGAATCTGCTGAGGCTTCCAAATACCCTTGTAAGCAGGGTTGTCGATAAGTGGAGCACTCCATTTTCCTTTGTATGCGGGGTTCGGCTTCGTTGGCCTTGTCCACTCACCGCAGCCGGGAGCTTCTTCACACTTAGGGTTGTCAATCTTTGGGGCCTCGAATTCGCCATCCTCTTCATCGTCCCAGTCTTCTGGTTTTGTTGCCTCGGGATCGTCTATTTCCTCAGGTTCATCATCCAACCATCCCTCTGGTTTGACAGCATCCACATCTTCAATTTCCATAGGAGCATTCTCATCCCAATCATCTGGCTTCACTGCAGCTGGGTCTGGAATCTTAGCTCGCTCATCCCAATCCTCGGGCTTCTTGTCATCTGGGTCAGGAATTGTCTTCTCGGGAATGAGAGCAGGTTCGAAATCCTCAGACGAAAGGAAATTGGCCTTCTTCTTCTCCTCCCCATCAACAAGAATCACAACATCATTATTGGGCTTCAGAATGGCGGTGTACACATGAGTCAACTTGTCTGATGGGACTGAAGGTGGGAACTTGAGGTGGTGCTCAACATACTCTCCTGTTTTGGGATTCTTATGTTTAAGGATGAAGTGCACTTTGTTTGTGCCTCCACACTTGTCAGGTCCAAACATAATAGAGTATGGGGACTCGTTGTCAAACTCCTCAGCCTTCCATCCAGCATCCTGAGGACGGAGGTACTTCAAATACGCACCACCACATTCAAGCCCATTTTGAAGACGTGTTTCAAATTGAAGGACAACAGTTCCATCCTCAAAAGTCACAGCCTGATCAAGCTCCTTGACTATTGCATACTTTCTGGCCTTCTCACTTACAAGAAGTCCATAATCTTCGTGCCCATCACTCTTTTCATGCTTCCATACACCTAAAACACATACAACAAGTCAATATGTATTTCACACGGGGAACATTAACCTAAAAGGCTAGAACATAAAACCACCATTCATGAAGGACTAAACGACTACAACACTATCCATAATTTTTCTATACTCAACTAAAACAAGGAAAGTAGACATATTTTATTTCTAATATCTCATGAATCTCATCCCTGTATCACATTGCCACAATTTATTATGATGTTTGAATTATTGTCAACAGGGGAAAATCACATTGTGTTCACAATCCATGGTGCATTACTAACATTCAAAACCACAACCTAACAACACATTTCTCAAATTTAACATAAACACATATGTGATTTTCCTAATCGTATGCAACCTAGTATGAAAAACACTCAATTGAAGGGTTCATTACAGAAATCAAGTATTTTCACAACAGCTCACAGTGTAGATACAGTGTATCTAAGCTCATAACCATATAAGCATAGAACAACCCGGACTACAAGCTTTACACATACAATGACTCAGATCTGCATCACAGCAACACTACACACTAAACACAACAAAAACTGCTCATTCTCCCAACAAATTCGTTTCTTGAAACAAAATTTCACCACACAAACCAAATCTACTCAAAATCAAAACAAAACCAAACGAAATCAAACAAAAAACGTCACCTCCATACTCTCCCTTGTTGGAAACAATCCACCGTCCCTCAAATGTCTCCTCAAACGAGTCGTAAAAGATCTGAAACAAAACCAGCAAAATCAAATCAGCACAAACAAAGATCCAAGCTCAAGATCTCAAATCCAGACCCAACCAACCAACCACGAAAACCACCAGATAAACAAACACGTACCGTATCGTCGTCGTCGGAGGCAACACAAAACTGGACCACGGAGAGCGAAGCCACAAGACAGAGCAGAGCGAACCGAAGACCAAAACGATGCGTTTCGACCATCTTCTCCACTTCCTTGAAGAAACTGAAGAGACAAACCAGAGAAAGTATTGGTGAAGAAGACGAAAGATGAAATGAATCGGAGAGGGCTCGGAGTATATAAATCTCGCCGAGAGTGTCATCGACTCGGGTCTCGACCAATGGCGTTGCGACCCACGTGTATCGACCAATCGGAGAGAGACATGTCACCAGATCCAGCAGTTGGTTATATAATTCTAGTACGCACCCACCCAACTTTCCTACAGTGATGTAATACTTGGTGAAACGACGACGTAGGTCGTCGTCCTTGTGTTCTTTATTGGGCCTCGGTTTGACCGCAATAACAGGCCCATCACCAGGACAACTTCTGAAAATTAAATTGGAACAAAACTAAAATAGAGTACCTGTTCATTTTAGGCCTACAACATCTCATCGTGATCGAAAAATTGATAAACCTTGATAATAAAGCTTCTAGTTCTCGTAAAACTAGAATCGGATTGTATAATTTTTATTCAACTGTAAATTTATAATGCGCAAACTTTAACTTTTGATTGGATTGTATAATTTTCGATTTTAAATGTACGTTTATAATTATAGTTTATAACTCATTATTGCATTGCACTGAATAAAATGGTTAATTAGTCTGAAAATAACTTTCCTATACCTAATACGGCCCGTAATCGGGCTCAAAATGAAGAACCAGGTTCATGTGGTTCGGTCTGATTATAACCAAATAATTGTCGTGGCCTTGATCGATTATAACCGATTTGTCGATTGTCTTTGATTTTTAGTATGGCCCCAAAATCTGAAACTGTATAAATTGTTTTGGTTCAGTTTTGGAAGCATGAACAACCCTGAAAATACAAATAGAAAAGAATTATATAAGAACAAAATACATGTTTTGAAAATTTTATCAAAAAAATATGTTCCAGAGAATTTTATTTCCAGTACATTTTCACAATTTATGGATCAACAATAAAATAAAAAATATAATAGTATAGTATCTGAATTGTGTCTGATTATGATATACTTTTAATAGGTTTAATAAAACTGAATATACGTGTATATATTATGCATATAAATTGTATTTTTTTGATGCGAATAATGAAGCTGAATATACGTATAATAATAGAACTTGTATTTTCTTGACTCACCCATCAATGGCTATTGGATATTCATGTGAAGACCACAAAGGCCATTGAGGGAGAGAGTCAAGAAAATTGTTTGGTTCTTCAAACAAACAAAAGCTTCATTGAATATGTGGAGAGGGAAGAAAAAGAAAAGGAGGATGGGTATGTTTTGAATATGATATATATAGTGGTTCAAAGTCATTATTATTGGTTAACAGCTGTTTGGCAAGTACTAATTACTAGTTGGAGAAAAACTCGAGCTATGTCCTCTTGTTATTATCTAATTTCTCTCAATGTGCCAAACAACTATGACAATGGTTCATGCGTCTGAATTTTGTTATATTGCCAATAAATGATTGAAAATATTTTTTAAATGATTGACAGTTTAAACTTTCACCTATCAGCTTAAATTTTATGATGTTAAACTTATTGTCACAAAAGTGATATGTTATCTTGAGTTATATGATATTATCTGTACATGTCATAATTTGTGTTTAACCAAACAAGTAATTAATGAAACCAATGAAGTAACTAGTTTCCAAGAAATGTGTATTTGATAAAAACTATGGGCAATTTGGATATGATCGGAGACACGGACAATATTTTGGTGAAACATACATAGAAACTACTGTGCAAATTGCAGGACGTACACTTGACAAAGGAAATAATAGGGATGGGTTAATCAGTTAGCTTTATCAGCTTCTGATCATAAACATTAAAGACATCAAAACATATATTAATTGGTCATGTTTGAGAACATTCTTAACAGTTTCTTGGCAGCTTCAGCTTTAACTTCAAGGTATTCCCTTCTTTGTACATATTGTTTATGACAAGGACTTCAAATGTGTAGAACACTAGTACTTGGATTTTAGATTTTGACAAGGTCTAGTCAATATTACATTTTTTTGATAAAATGATCATCATGTGGCAAGAGAAGGGCTCCATTCTATAGTATAGAGAAGAAAGTGTTATCTTCGGGGAGTGGTACTGTAACGAGGGATTGAAAAAACAAAAATTTCACGTCAGCGCTCAGCGCCACGTGTCGCACTTTCATGAGTATGCACGGTTCACACGCTGGGATACGATACGTTCGCACCAGATCATGTCTACATATATATATATATATACACACACACATTCTCCACTTAATATATAAAGCTGAACTTTCATTTATAAAGATGAAATATAAATTCATTTATCATTTGATAAATAAATTTGAGTCTTGGATTCAAAACTTTTAAAGGAAATAGATCAATTTAACACTCATAACCAAAAGCTAATATGTATTTATAATATACCTGCAAAATCAAGGAATCGAGAGATGAAATAAGTGGGAGAATATTAGGCTTCAATTTAACCCCAAAACCTCCCAATACAAACTTGTTCATGCATGGCAAGAACTGCAATTGCCATGCACAAAAAAGCTTGAACTATTGGAAGCCTTTGAGGTAAGTTGGAGCCTTCTCCAAATCAATACTTGTGTTCTTCACATTCCTCTCCATGGCTTGCTTGGTTACTACTCAACCACACACTCTTAGGGTTTATATATAAGCTTAATTTGTGTCCACCACTATATTACTCGAATCATTCTCACATTAATTATCATTATCATATATTATATAAAAATAATATCTCGTATCTCAAACTGTAGACAATTAATATACATATATATGAGAGCGTTGACATATTTTATATATAAACAATATATTGTAATATTCTTGACTAATTATGTGCTACAAGAGTCAAGAGAATACATATATATTATGCTATTTATGTATATGTATCGTTGTTCGATCTAATGGATCGATTTGGATTTGCAGACTTTGATGAGGGTTAGTGAGTAATTAAGTGGCACTTCCGTAATTAGAAACCGCAAATATTGTCCATGAATATATGATATTCTAGAAACACTAACACTTATATTCCTTCGTGATCTGCGGAAAATAATGGACTTGCTTTATAACAATATATTCGGTCATTAATTATGATTATTTTTTTGGATTAAGTTTCCATATCACGATTCACAACACATCCTTGGCACCACAACATTATATGTGGATAGAGAAATTAAGCAGGTCAAATTGTCAAATTTTGTGCGGATATGAATTAAGCACATCGAAATATATGTATTACTTTATTTTCATTTGTTTAATTATTTCACACTTTATAATCTTAATTAGGCCGGGCACGTTTTAGTTTTAGAACCGGATCAAATCAGATGAAACCGGACCGGCAAGAAACTGGCCCAAATCCTCTTTGATTCCCAATTTATCGGAACCGGACTCAAAATCACGACGTGACGTGAGAGACCAGTTCGATTCTTTATTCGGTTCAATTCCTCAAGTTTATTCTAATGGAAATGGTTGATTCTCAAATTTTACTTTAATTAATTTACCGACCCAAATAGACGATTTCAATCTCAATTTGTAAACAAATATTTTAAATTTGTCATTATAAAAAGTACTAATAAAATCCAACGATAAGATATACTTATTATAATTCGATAAACATATGGGTTTTGCATATAGAGTAATAATAATAAAAGCCTTTACACTCAAATTGATCCGATACTTATCAATTAATCGACACTCAAATCGATCTAATTTCTATCCATTAACTGATAATTGTTAATTATAAAAATCAAAACCGAACTAATATTAAATGATTACGATGCCTGGTTCTTTAATTTTGGTTTGAAGCCGATCCTCGTAAAACTGGTTGATTTTTTTACTTTTATGCTCAATTTATATGTTGAGTTAGACAAATTTGAGTTCGTTTATAATCGTAAACATTAAATTTTATAGTTATGAAAAATACGAAAAGGTTTGATTATTACAATCCAGTTTAAATATAGTTTAAAAACAAAATAAAAATAAAAGATAAATAGTATGTGTCCAAACAACACAAGCTGTTCTAGTTTTTATTTATTAATTGACAAATTTTGAGTTTTGAAACTCACTAAAACGACCACCTATTCAAAACTAAAACCGAAAATCATGACAAATATTCTCAAGTTTTTCAAAACTAAAACAGGAAATCATGAATAGGAAGAGTTTAGAATAGTAAATTGGAATAGAAAGTGTCATTCAAATTGGGTATAATCGTCATAGTTTTTTTCTGAAAATGTATATTTGTAACGCTAACAACAAACTTAACTACCATCGTCCAAACACGATTTAATAAAATGCTAAAACAATAAGATCACAAATAAAAAACAAACCCATACCAATTATTAAAAGAAGAAGAAAATTCACTAAATTCACTAAAATTAAAATTTTACCAGTTTGTTTCTTCCTCAATTAAAATTTTCTAATTCAAGAAATGAGGGAAGGGTGACTTTAATTTCTAAATTGGAGTTATTAGATAATTTTCCCGAAACTAACCACTATAATTATAACGGCCAAGTAATTCAGACCAAATTGGCGGCTGAACTGCAGTCGCATGTTCGGAGATGTCGAGGATTCACAAGTTACTTTCTTTAGTCACACAATCTAACAACAAAAGACATAACAAAAACTCGAGAAAAAAACATCATGAAAAGCCATGAAATATATATAGCATCCCAAAAACCCAAAACCCCAACTCTCACTGCCGGAGCTTGGGGTCCACGCCTACGGACCTGAGCGTCTCCGCCTTGGGGCGGTGCGCGTACGCGTCGCCTCGCACCGGGTCTCCGGCGATCCCGTTATCGAACTCCTGCACGTGCGCCACTTTCCTGAAGAAGGAGCTCTTCTGGAGCCTCCCCGCCTCCTCCTCCACCTTCTCCGGCTCCTCCACCTCCGGCACCGTCTCCCTCGCCGCCTTCTTCACGCGCACCCCCGGCGCGTGCGCCAGCTGCTGCCACACCGTGTGTGCCCCGAACCCCACCGCCATCGCTATCATCCCTACACCGGCACGAACGCCCCCTTCGCCGCCGCCCTCTTACTCCCCTCTCCACCATCCCACGGCGCCGGAGAGAACATCTTCCTCCCCGTTGACCTCCATAGCCTCTGCGCAAATCAATGTGAATCCCCTTTCACCTCATTAAATGACAGCTATGAGAGAATAGAATTGACTTTATTCAAACCTATATCAAAATTTATTGGTATTCGGTTTTATTAAAGAAATCAAATCTTAATAACAATCCATTAATTTCAACATTTTTCAATTTCACAATACTAAATAAGTTATTTTATTTTCAAAACTCAGTCATGTAAAACGAAATCAAACTAAAAATTAATAAGTTTAAAATCAAGCCAAACAAATTCTATCTAATTATATTTTCTTCAAAACGGAATTGTGAATAACCCATAAACGAACATGTTAAAATCAGAGCAATGAAATTAAATTAACGAAAGTTAACAGCGACCCACCGTAGAATTCATGATCCAGATTCGGAGTTCGGAGAAAAAATTGTGACTTGATCGGTTATGAGAATCGATGACAAGGGTCGGTTACTTTGGTTTCTTGGTGGTATTGTGTGTACTCTGTTTCTTTCTTTGGTTGTTTTTTTAAGGGGAGAGGTTAGGGAGTTACGTGGCGAGGAACACGGAGGGGGAGGGACACGTGTCGGGAGAAGAAGTGTACAAGATTTGGTTGGCCGTACATGGAGAGACACTTCAAAAGGTCCTCGAACTTCACAACAACGTCCTTATCCATGACAACTGTTTGAAACTTTGAATGAAGTGGTTTGTATTGCTGCGTCGGTGGGGTTCAAGTTTCAAGTCTCGACCTAGTACTATGTGTTAAGTAACAAGTGTAAGGAGGTGTAACAATCTCTCTGGAGGCACGAATTTTAAATATAGTAGAGTATGATTTATTATACATCATGCACAAGAAGGTGTATCTGTTGCAAAAGATTTGTGAGAATTGTCAACTCCAACATGGAATCACTATGTAACAGAGGAGACGGATTTCATCTTATAACTCAGAGAAAAAAGTATTATTCATCGAGGGAGGGGTGCGACAAATGAATGAAATTAAAAAAATTTGGGTGTTAGAGCGTCACGTCAACGTGTGGTATCACATGTAGCACAATTCACACCAGATCACACCTCTAATACTCTAAAGGGACAGTAGATAGTTAGTTACTGTTTTAGTTGTAAACAGTGCATTGTGGTTGCTCGGCTAGGGGTGGTGTGGTTAGGTTGTCTCACGTGTTGGGATGGTTGGTGTGTGCATCTCTCGGTTCAGAATCATGTGAGTCTGGGCATAATTGCGTATAGAGCCGTAAAAACTCCGGGTGAGTGGACCGAGAACCGAGCCCTCGTGGTGTTTGTAATGATGTTTGTAAGTGCTCATTGGGAGTATATTGAATACATTGATTTGCTTTTAAAAAAAACTCTAAACCTAACGGCCACACTTCTTTCTTTCTATCCTTTTCTCTTTTCTTTCATTCCATTGTTCCTCTATCACCTCTCTTCTCTCCTCTAAAAATGACATCATCTCTTTAAAATGAACACTCTCTCTCTCTCTCATTCTTCTCAGCGGTGTTTTGAAAAATGTTAGACGCTAGTCAAATGAATAGAATCTCTTACAAATTAATTGAGGATTAATCATGAATTAAACTTGAAAATTAATTGAATCAAAAGATTAATAAGATATTTACACTAAGTTAATTGGAGAGTAATAAAAAATTAATCTAGCAAATCGAAAATGTTAAATAGATTAATCGGTTTATACAATACTTAATGCATTATGCATGTCTACATATTAACGACTAATTTGAGATGTTCTAAACCCTACATATGTATAGGCCCATAATCAAGTGAGAACTGATAGTTCACATGAGAAAATGAGAAATTATACCAACCATCTGATCGTGGATTGTACGGCCCAGATTGAAGTTCAAATCTCGGTGGCATTTTATGTAATTAACGTTTTTGGACAATTTAAATTTGTCATTTT
>JAYMTP010000622.1:0-31152 GCA_036897365.1 Geranium brycei
TATAATTTATATTTTTATTAGTTTTTTTTTTTTAAAAATGAAAAAACTAAATTTTAATTACCAACTCACTCAAAAAACTTAAATTAATATAATATAACATATATTTATATTAACTTTTGTACTTGTATTGTAAAAAAAATTTGTTAATTGAATCAATATTTGAATTTTCGGGTTGAGTTTCGGGTTACAAATAAAACCCGTACCCATCGGGTTTTTTGCGGGTCGGGCACCCGCTCACGATGAGCGGGTTTGGCTAAACCCGGCCCGTTGCCATTCCTAGATGAGTTTGTGCAATTATCCCTGCTAAAAAAATGAAAGAACATATAAATAACTACACTGAACAATGTATGTCTGTGGTCCAACTCCAAGTTTAGCTGAATAACAATTCATGCAAAATTGACAGAGAACTTTATGCATCCCTTTCAAACAAAAAAAAATGTAAACATAAACAAGCAAAAGATGAAGTATATGATTAGTCTCTCGCATTGCCAGAGAATAAGATTCCAAATTATTCTATTCCCATATGGTAGTCACTAGTCAACAATGCACATAAGACTACCCCCAAACACTACATAGGGGCAAATAAACCAGCAAACTCTCCACTTCTCCCATATAATTTTCCTACTCCTATACAAGATTCTAAAATGGGCTTCTGATCATGTGGAGGCTTCAAGGTTAAAATAGTGTGACAAGTCCAACTAAAACAATCATGACCCTTTATTGATGATTGGGATGGTCAGACGCCTCGCTCGGGGGCGTTTCTGTTAACGCTGCTAGCTCCTTTTCCTGCTGTTTCTTCAGGTACGACTGCGCGGCTGCATTTAAAATCTTAATAGAGAAGTTCACGAGCATGAGCCACACAACCGTATTCCAGATTGAAGGAATCGAGAAACCCCACTTGGTCTTCTCCTGTATGTCATGATTATATCGTTAGAGCATGTTCTGAGAAACTCATAAACATCCTGACCCCTACACGGCCAAAAAGGAATACCTGGATATCTGTGGGCTGAGGAATTAGATACTTATCTCGGGCCTTAGTGACTTTGGCAATGAGATTTGGAAGCACAGAAGCAACGAAGGGAATATGGCTCAGTACCCATATCAGCTCATTTTCTATCCAGTGGAGGAGCTGATTATTGCAAACCGAGATGATGAAAACAGTCTGGAGATCAAGGAAGAAACAATCCCATCATAACCCAGTTAGTTCAAATCGGGGTAAATTGCAAAAATTTGCCATGAACTATTCCAAATTTGCAAAAAGTGGGTGTGAACTTACCATTTGTTTGCAAAACGTGTACATTTGTCAAAAAATGACGAAAATGCCCTTAAAATATTTTTTTGAAAAATCAAAATAAAAAACAATATGTTTCAACTCGTGCTCGCCTATTTTTCTCTTTATTCCGAACTCATCTAGATCTAAAGTCCCATGGAAGGACAGCAATGACGCACGAGAAACAAAACCGACAAACTCAAGTTTGAAAAAATCATTTCAATGGCATTTTCGTCATTTTTGAACAAATGCACACAATTTGCAAGAAAATAGTAAGTTCACACCCACTTTTTTCAAAATTGAGAAAGTTCATGACAACTTTTTGCAATTTACACTTGATATTATTAACTAGCATCTAAATAGTTTCAAAAATGGCATAACTAAATCCTCTTCACTTGCTGATAAGAAAATAAAACTAAATCCTCTTCATTCCTATCACCTTGTAATCAATCTTATCAGAAAGGATTTGCTATTCTTCTTCATACAATTTCAATCACTGAATTTTATAACTGGACATGAGAAAGAACATGAACTTTACAAACCTGTATGTGGGTTTTTATAATGGCCTTCCCAATCAATGTCGCGAGAAAAAACTTCCAAAAAGGAACACCAAATTGTCCACACATGATGCCGGCAAGATCAAATAGAGGATTTGGCACCTACAATTATTTCAGCTAATTAGCAAGTTAACATATTAAAAGATGGTGGATACGTTGCCTCAAAAGGAACTATTGTTAACATTTGAAGAAGGGAAGAGATCAAAATTCAAATTGATGAAAACAGCAGTAGCAATCACAAAGTTTTTACCCATGGAAGATACTATCAAATATGTCTAATTGTTCTTACAAATTAAATGCATAAATTTAAACTAACCGAGGCAAGGATCAAAATTGTGAAGAAATTCAAATGTTGCGAGTGTGATAGGAACCAGCATTTGATTTGATTTAGGTGAGTAGCCACAACTCCACTATCTTCCTTCGAGGAAGCGCCAAATTCTTCCATAACATTCACTTCTCTACCTGAAGCGCTTGCTACAAAAAAGTAATAATATGACATTAAACAAAACCTAAAATATAAATGCTAGATGAAACAATTTATCTCATAAACAACGATAAGAGAATGGATATGATGACCTTTTGAATACAAATCATACAATTTGAAGGTCTCAATGACATCCAAATTAAATAATGTCCACACAAGTGATAAATTATTAAGATGCTTCCATATCTTAGTATACTATAGATTGAAGCTACATCAAATGATTATTGAAATTGTTATACTCTCCAATGTATATGGATGTTTCAAGTTGGTGGAGACCATGAAGCACCGATTTGGACTTGGATAATTACAAGGGAGTCGAGATGTGAACATGGCCTTTTTAATTAGGTATATTTAATATATATTAAAATAACTTGCAGTTTCTAATTATGTTAAAGCTTATTTAACAGCAAACATGCCAAATTAAAATCCAAGTGGTCTTTATAAGGAATTAAAAACAAAAATAGCTGTAAACTCCATCATCAACATTCCAAGTCATTAGTTGTTAGAAAAGCCTATCTAATATATGTACCACACAAGCCTGATACATGGTCTTCACCAAAACAGTGAATCAGTGCTTCAGAGGCCGGCAATGCACTTCTATCAATAAGCATTATACAAAAAGGTATGTAGGACTACGCAGTTAGCCAGTGCTTCTAAGTAAAATACTCTTAAACTGACCAAACAAATACTATTTTTTACTTTTATTACACTGAAAAGAATAGCTGAATGTTTTACAGCTTTAGCTACACAGAAGAAAGCAAAAATATTGCATATATATTGTAAAAATAAGGTTTCAATATGCACAATTGACAGTATGTCTAGTCAGCTTATCTAATTGCCATATAAAGGATTTCATCTTATATCGGGCAAATATGAGATCACAGAAATGACAGTTAACACCACAACTGTGTAGCATTTACTTTTCAAGTGCATATGCAAGAAAACATTTACAGGCAGCATAAAAAGAAAATTCAATATAGGAACCCAACAAAAATGTTGAAGTTCAGAGTTCGGGTTTCAATTGAATTGTGCATATCCAATTATAACAATTCAAAGGCACTTGCATGGGATGATAGTTTAACCCAAATCCAGGTATATGAGATATCAACTGATCAGTCTAATTAGGAAGCTTTTCCAAACTGTAGTGCGTAAAATATGATTTATCAAGGCTTATAATTTAAAAATGCTCCCACTAAATCATGATCCACAATTTAAGAACTCAATATAATCCTTGGTGAAATAGAATACATAAGCAAACAGGTCAAGACCATAATTTGTATATAAGATAATAGGGAAAAAATAATGATATTTATGCACATCTAATTTTCTAATTTACCAAAAATAAGGTTCAACAACAATCAACAAGCACCCTTTTTCTTTGAGTATAAAACATATTTCTTTTGTATCATCTACCAATAATCAAGGAATAATACCTGCCCTTGAGATGAAATATGGAGGAAGCTCCCCAAGTGCTGTGCCAAGGCCCCAGAGGATAGCCTCTATTTGAACTTGTGGCAATATACTGCTAAGTGGCACCCGTGAACCATGTAATGATGTAAACAATGGGGGTCCAAATTCAGAGCAATCCTTATCAAGCCATGAAGGACCTCTTTTCAGCTGTATCGTATCATATGGAGCAGCTTTCAAATCAACTCGGCCACATTGCATTGCTTTAATTGTGAAGAAGGCAATATGAGGACCAAGATAAAGAACAAAAGTGTGCAACCCAGATCCTGATAGGGAAAATACAACAAGAAAATTATGGTTTCAGTCAAGAATTGCTCATAAATAATCAAACTGAGATACAATGATAAACAAAAATACATTGACGATATCCAAGTATAAATCAAAGATTCAAAATAACATAACATAAAAGTAAATGTCAATAGTTTTAGAAAGGTCATGCTGCTAAGAATCAAAGCTATTGGTTGTATTCCTATACATAAGCTTTTACAAAGAAGTTCAATCAGATCACTAGACAACCAATGCTAAAAAAAACTACAAAGGCATATCATAACATAACATAATAGAATGGAATATTTCATTTTACAAAGCATGATTAGCAAGAACAAGCAAAGATTAATCCTGAGCACAAGTGCACAACAACCATAACCGAAATAGAACAGTCTATGCAAGTTCACTAGCTAGTCTGCAGATTATGGATCCATATAAGAGTCCTTATATCATTACCATCATGATCTTTACTGGATGATAAGAATCTCTGTATTCATTATTATTGATTGTCACATTTAGTTATTTAAAGTATTGAACTAAAAGAAAGGGAAATGAGAGTTGTTTACCCTACATGGTTACATTCCATCACAGCAATGATTTGTAACCACGCAAAACATATAATTTTTTAATAGTGGGAATCATTTTTTTTATCGGCTTGACAGTGGGAATCATTACCTTTACAAAAACTCAACGCTCTGAATATTCAGAATAAAAATAAGCAATTAAAGGAATGCCATAGTGGGATAGGTACAAACCCAGTCAGACATCTTATTATACAATTTGAAGTCTTAAGTATGTCAATCTTAAAATGTAATACACTATCTGAACGAATGGCTTTCATGCAAACTGCAGGAACACTGGAACAAGTTAATACTAGCCCAACAATAGGTTTTGGAGGAAATTCTATTCCCAGGTTATGGAAATCACAAAATATTTGTTTATGCTGTCACAACTCACAAGTGTTCCGTTTCTAGAGTGCATGATATTCAAATACCAAAAGTTTACTCACCGAGACCAATTGATGACGCAACACCAAGGGCCACCCACCATAAAACAAACCGCAAATATTGAACAAGCTCTTCCATATGCTGCCAAATAGTATGCAAAAATTAATCTGAGCATGCATATGAACATGATAAACTCCAAGACAAAATTGAAATAAGAGGCCAAATTTTGATGGAGCATTTATGGGATTAAAAGAATACCCTAAAATAATTTGAAAAAAAAAACAATTTTGATGAATTTCAAATAATATGGTAGAAATGTCATTTAAAATGCTAGAATTTTAATTGTGGGATTTCGTGGGACTATACTGTTTCTACAAAAGTGTCTTTTCATTATTTTAATCGTATAGCAATATTAGAGGGACAAAATGATAAATTAACACATTTGACCGTAAATTGATTATTAAAATATTTTATATACAAACATATAATTTTAAACTTTGATATAGGCGAGTTCAAAGCTTCAATATCTCTTCCTTTGGGATTTTAAACTACAGATATTTAGAATCTAGGATTTATTATTTTAACTATGTTGATGAAGAAAGTAAGTGAGCACCTTAGGACTACTATGGAATAAAACAAAATTTATGAAATGATTTGGAACCAAATACTTAACTCTCTACTATTACAAAAATTTAAGCTTAGATTCAAAACCACTGTTACTAATTGAAACAGCAGAAACTTAATCAGATCAAATTGTTCAGACTGTAGGACTAAATCAGAATATGAAGTCAACTGTTCAGATCAAAGTGTAATAAAACGAAGTTTGGGGCTAATTTTATATATAAAAAAATGTTTGGGGGTGTCTGCTTTCAACCCCTATAACATCGGAATAAACTCATTTGATTTCTTTTGGGATGGAGGGATAAATATATGAAACTGAGGAATGTAAAAAACAGAATACCTGTTCATGAACGGCCTCAATGGCCATAAGCAGAGCTCCAACAGCAACTACGACAACACTAAATAGCATAAGCCAACCACCTCTTGCCAGAAGATAGAATACGGATCGCTTAAGATATTGCACAATGGCCAAAACAAAAAACTTCAATGTTCTAAGGGGTTGAGATGATATTGTCAGATTTTCTAATTCCTGTCGATGCCGCTCGTGATGTTCTGCATAAAGTAGCAATTGCATCAGGTTAATACAAGTGGATATGTCAATAGAATCCTTTTGCAGAGTTGTTTCTCCTTTTTTTCTACCTATCTTCTATCATTTAATTCCAGGATGTAATAAGTAAGGAAATAGAATTAGATGCATAGTTTTTGGAGTAAGGTGGAACTGAAAGTTTATTCACAAATTGAAACTAACACCAAATTATACTTCACATTCCGCAAAACTACACAAACAACTAAGCAATTCTTTTGACCTAAGGGGACATTATAATTGTTCAAGCTTCACATATCCATAGTGGAGATAGTGACCTCGAGTCCGGTGGTCGCTAGTTCGGAAGGCTACCCCCAAAGTGTAGCTTGCAGGCCAATTTGGCCTCCGTGACAGACTGTATAATTTTACTGATTTACTATTGGATCTGTTTTACCGGCACTTCCAAAAGAAATTTCATCTTTTTTGTTCTTTTTCATAGAATGCACAAAAGCATCATGGTTATACATATGAGACAAAATTCATATTAAACCACGAACCCTATGGTTCCTAATTTTTTTATGGGATACATATAATTATAAATATTTTGTAATAACTTTACATTATACAGAAATATTGATTTGTTACTATCTAACATATTTAGTAAAACCAAATGCATACAACATTTATGCTTGAAACTGTTTCTTCTTTAGAATGCACTTGATCAAATGTGTGCCAAAATGGGTAAGTATCTCATATCAAACCTGGACTTGTGTCTTGAGGGAACAATTGTCCCAGACCAAGGAAACAGATCAAAACCCTTTTGACCAAGCCAAGCAGATGTGATGTCGAATATGTCATCAAAGGGTTATGAGTTCCAATTTAATATATTAACTCACCACACCAAAACGTTCTTCCAAATAATAAAATGCACATAGAGGAAATACTAAACAGACAGATTTGTGTCAAAGGATGATGGTATAGTTCTGTTTGGGTGCCAAGGGAACACAGGGTCACAATTTGCATCATCCAGTTTGGGGAATTAAAGAGATCATATTTTCAGGATGAAAAAATAGTGGCATTCTATAGATTTGTTCACATACTTAGCAAGTTAGTAGGCAGACACGTCTTATGAGACGGGAGAAATGTCACTACAGCATTTTCCTATAGGCAGAATTGATATTCCTCTATCCTTTGGTTTCCCTCTTAGTGATAGTAATTAGTTTAGGAACGGCAACGGGGCGTCCCCTACCCAGTTGGATCGGGAATATCGGGTCCCCGTCGGCTTCGGGATATTTTGCCCCTCAAAAAGGATGGCAACGGGGCGGGTTCGGATTTAGTGATCTGTCTCCTGATCCGTGGAATCGGGAATACCCGATCTCCGTCAAGTTCGGAAATTTTTGTCATCCATAAAATCTTAGCAAGTACAAGTTGGAAAGACTACAAAAATGGTAACTCTAAGTCAGTTACAATGACAAAAACACCGTCTAACCTAGTGTTACCTTAAGCGAAACAAATATGACAGTGTACTAATACAATCTGAGTTAACCCACTAAAATACATATGAAAAATCAACACTTTTGTAATCACAGCCCAAAAGAACATTAATTATTCGTTAACTTTACATACTAAAAGCACTGAATAAGGGGCTAACCCCACAACCTCATTCAATAATCAGATAAACCTCACCACGTTACCAACAACTACAATACACATCTAATTTGTTTTCAGAACCAAAACCCCACAAATAGATCACAAAAAGTTCCCGACAGATCCAAGATCCTGAACATTCATTTCTACTCAACCCAGAAAATACCCAGTTCCGTGAAGTGATAAAAGAAGAGCTTGAAAACAGACTGACCCGAGATTGACAGGTCCATGGATAGCGACGAAGAAGAAGCTGCTTTTCCGGAGCCCATTCTACTCGCACATGCTCAGCTATGGATTTTTCTGATTCAATCGCTATGGTTTCAGAGGATGGGATTGGGGACGCGTGAAGAAAATAAATGGGTCGATAGATTCAATGATTCGAAGATCTACGCCATAGAGATCAATTCGGATTTAATTGCGAAACGTATAATGCGGGTTTTTATCCGCTTGGGCCACTTCCTCTATTTTGTTTTGTTTATAATTATTTTGTTTGTTTCTATATTATTTATTTATTTATATCATATCTTAAGTTTATCATTTAATTTTGTTTCATTCTTATTACAACGGGTTTTAAAACCCAAACCCATCCACTAATAAAGTAAATTTCAACGAGTTTTGAAACCCAAACCCATCTACTAATAAAGTAAAACTCAAACTGTTAGAGTATTATTTTACAAGTTATTTGGTTTGTTATAATTAAATTTATTGCCTATTAAATAGAGACTTTATTATTTCTCCTCAACTGCCTCCAACTATCTCCACCTAGCCACTAATTCAATCTACGTGTTTATTTATTTATTTCACTATCGTTTTAATAGAGTTAAAGAGAGTACATATATTGAATTTGAGCGGAATACAAATTCTAGTTTATTTAAAATCCAAATAGTGTTTCAAAAGAAATTCAAACAGAGAATTTCAAATGAAATTCAAGTTTCCAAAAGTTTTTTTTCAATTTATAAAAAATATGGCAATGAATGAAATTTGTTCTTTTGTCTTTTCAGTATATATTCATGGCACTCATAAAAAACTCGCATGTTATAATCATCATATTAAAATCCAAATAGTATTCAAAGAAATACAAATTGAAAATATGAAATGAAATTCAAGTTTCAAAAAGTATTTCTTTCAATTTATAAAAAATATAGTAATGAAGAAATTCGTTTACATAAGAAACTCACGATCATGGTATACATTAAAATTGTTTGACTATTAATCATGTCCATGATCCATCAAATTCAAGAAAGAGTGTTTTTTTTAATTTATAAAAAATAGTAATGAATGAAATTCATTCTCGTAAGAAACTCACGATCATCATTTAAATTAGGGATAATGATATTTTGTTACACCTAACTATAGCGAGATGACATTTTCATCCTCGAACTAATTTTTTCTCTTTTCAGTACCATAACTATTTTTATTGACAACTTACCCTTAAAAAGCCTAAAATACTTATACTATCCATGGTTTTGATTTCAATCATGTCTGGTTTACCGCAGACTAATAATAAACCGAAATTGAATTTAAACTTGGTTCAAATTCATAAAATTACAGTTTTACCCTTATTATATACAACTTTTCCCTAATTACATAATGGAAAATTAGTCTTTTCCCAAACAATTAAAAAAAGAAATGGGACTGTGAGCTCGATGGCGGAGGAGCTCTAGCTCGGTGGAGAAGCTCCGGCTCGGTAGCGCGGCTGGAGGTGAGATATGTTTTTTTCAATCAGTTCAATTGTATTTTTTTTTCAATTGAACCAGGGGTAGTTTAGGTATTTTATGCATTTTATGGGTAAATTGTCAATAAAAATATTTATAGTACCAAAAAATAAAATAAAAATTAGTTAGGGTATGAAAGTGTCATTATCACTTTAAATTAACATTCCAAACAAAGATTCTATAGAACAAAAAGTAACTGGCAAGGCCCATGTCGTATTAAACAAAAAGGCGTCACAAATCTTTTATCATAATAAACTCACTGAATGGTGATTACATAACAAGTCTGGTAATCTCAATATTAGCTCACTCCCAAAAAGTTAGGTCTCCCTGAAGGATTGAAACTGATTATTATCATATAAATATCATTCTCTCCAGTCATATATTCCAAACTAAAGGCAACCTAACCAAACTCATAGAATGACACTTTACAAATGTTCATTGCAAAAGAAAAATCTAGAGACACATTGCAAGGCCAAGGCAGAGACAATTCTTCCTTATATAGGCTTGTTCTTGAAGTGGAGTGAGATGTGAGAGAACACAAAGCACTTCAAATCCTACAATCATGCAACAATAAACTCAGAACTATCATAGAAGGTCTGATTTCAATCCATCTGTAATGTAAATCAGCATAAAATATGAAAATTACCGGGCCATACGCGACCGGAGTTGCCCATCAGGCTGTCGTAACAGCATATTCACTCGCTTGAATTGGGTACTTTGTTCGATTCATTTCTCCCCAGATACAAGATTAAGCTTCAGAGCTTCTCGTTCATCATTCTTATGAAACTACAAATACTATAGTAATGAAGCATGTTTTCAATCTGATTTATTTACATCTGGAACCAAATTTATGTTGTCTGTAATGTTGTTGTTGTTGTTGTGGATTCCTTGCTTTTACCCCACAGCACCAAGTATAGCCCACACACAATAATCACTCCCCCCAGGATGCTGTAATTTGCAAATCACAATAAGTACTAATTGAACTTTTGTTAATGGAATTGTGGTGATAGAATATTCACATACCTTCCAATGTGCAGATTTTCATCCAGCATCAAGAACCCCACAACCGCTACAATGACAAGCGACAGGTGTGAAAACGGAAACAAACAGAGTCGCCGTTGCACAGTCCAGGCTATGAGAACCACTACCGCCCCAGAAGTCACAATTCCCTTGAATCAACCTCAAATCAGCAAATACAGGTTTCTGCTATCTTGGACCAACTTAATTAACTAATATATATATATATACATGCATACCATATAAGATGGTGCCAGGAGCCTAATGTTGAAACCCAACTTCCATTCACTCCAATTTGTCTCCAAGCACAGGGCAATCGCGGTTGACTGGAGGCACGCCATTGTCGTCATTAGGGTGGTGCTTGAGTAGTGGCAAGGGTACCTCCTACTCATCTTATCCTATATCCATGCCAATTTCAACCTCATAAAAATGTGGGATTAGATTCAGGTCTGCAGTTTAGTTGTGAACCAACCTGAATTATTAACCATATTGCATAACAAACGCAACTTCCCAAAGCTACTAAGCAGCCCCACATTCTTTTGCCAAAGTCTGTATGTGATGATGATGCTTGGCCTTGGCCTACATGCTGGCGCAGATCCTGCAGAAGGTCAATGTGTGGAGACTCAATCTCTGGACCTCTATAGAAAGAAAGAGCATTGCCCCACCTATGCCCAAAAACGTTCCTACGACTTTTGCCATCCCTGGAACTGTTAGTGCCAGCTTCTCTAACCTACAAGTAGAAATAGATCATAGCTTATGTCATTACTTACCTTTGGGTTTCTCAGGTGAGTATAAACTACTAACATGTATTTAGATTTCATTTGGGAAGTTGTACCATAAGAAGGTTAATGAACAAAAAGAATTGTATAAGAGTACCCGAAAAATAGGGTTAGGATGAAAGTAACTCCTGGAATGAGATTAACCATAGCTGTAGCAAATGTTGCTGTCGTCAAGTATAAGCTTTCCAAATACAAATTTTCAGCCAACGAACCCTTGCAGTTCAATTGTCTCCTAAACTCGGTACATATGATATGTGTGTGTGTGTGTACAAAGCACTTGAGGCAGAGGAGAGATTAGGGCGTACCCGAATAACCCAGAGAGAGAAGCTTGGAAGAGAACCATCCATGTAAGCTTTGGTCTGCTTTTCCTGCCACCAGAAAAATAGTTAAGGCCTGAAACCCATGTGGGAAGTTATAAATATAAGGTGACTAACCTTTCAAGAACGAGAGCTAGAGGGACAGTGAAGGCAGTTGCAAACATAAAACAGTAGGCGACAAGGATTCTCAGGTTCATTCCGTCTTCTGCAGCCAACTTGTTGAAGATAGTCATCCCTGCATATCCAGTTTGAGCCACCACCATTGCCATCACCGGCTTCAACCCATTAAAGGTGATCTTCATCTTGTTCAACAACAACCAAGTAATAGATATTTCTTTGTAATGTATATTTATACAAGCTTATCTTGGCGTAGAATTGTCATAGGAGACACATGAGTCTCCCCCTATGAATAAGATGCAAGTATTTGCTTTGTCCTTTCTAGCATACATACACTATTTTGTATTATTATTGAATTATTGCAAATACATGTAAGCAGATATTTTTAGCCTCTTGTTGATAGTTCCATTGGACCTACTAATGTCAGTTACCATCCTCCAGTCCACTACTGAATTACTTGTGTTTGAATTTTCTGCCTTCCCCCATCTTTTGGCATATCCCTGGATTGGTTATGAATAATTGAATATTCATTTAAAATGGTACAAGAGGAAGCAGTTTGTGTCAATAATAGCTGCAGAAAAAGCATATTGTTTGAAGATAGGTTTTGGCAGCTGGGCTTGATTGGGACTTGAAACTTCATCTAACAGTAACACAAAGATTTTGAGGTAGCACTTTATTATAGCATTTAACTTACTGTTCTTATAGTAAGAAATTGGTGTGTCTACTGTATCGGATCAGAATTGTTGCAGAAATTGAATACCAGAGTTGTGATATCAACATTCTTGTTCCCAAGATATTTGTAAGTAATATGAAGAACAACTCAACGTGAATAAATGAGATCGAAAACACTCTGTAACGTTGACTGCCTATACATCTACTGCACTGTTTGCAATGTTGGTGTTGTTGTTGTTGATTACTGGTGTCATTTTTGTGGATTCCTTGCTTTTACCCCACAGCACCATATATAGCCCACACACAATAATCACTCCCCCCAGGATGCTGTAATTTGCATATGTCACAATAAGTACTACTTTAACTTTTGTTAATGGAATTGTGGCGATAGGACATTCACATACCTTCCTAGGTGCAGATTTTCATCCAGCATCAAGAACCCCACAACCGCTACAATCACGAGAGACAGAGGCGTGAAAATGGAAACAAACAGCGGGCCTCGCCGTTGCACAGTCCAGGCTATGAGAACCACCACCGCCCCAGAAGTCACGATTCCCTTCAATCAACCTCAAATCAGCAAAATACAGGTTTCTGCTATCTTGGACCGAATAAATGAACTAAATACATATATACATACCATATAAGATGCTGCTAGGAGCCTAATGTTGAAACCCAACTTCCATTCACTCCAATTTCTCTCCAAGAACAGGGCAATCGCGGTTGACTGGATGCACGCCATTGTTGTCATTAGAGCCGTGCTTGAGTAGGGGCATGGGTACCTCCTACTCATCTTATCCTATATCCGTGCCAAATAAATCAATTTCAACCTCAACTCCAAGATGTGTGGTATTAATTGTGAACCTCAATCCAACAAACCTGAATTATCAACCATATTGCATAGCAAAAGCAATTTCCCAAAGCTACTAAGCAGCCCCACATTCTTTTGCCAAAGTCTGCATGTGATGACGATGATGCCTGGCCTTGGTCTCCATGCTGGCGCAGATTCTGCAGAAGGTCGATGTGTGGAGACTCAATTGCCGGACCACTGTAGAAAGTGAAGAGCATTGCCCCACCTACGCCCACCAACGTTCCCATGACTTTTGCTATCCCTGGAACTGTTAGTGCCAGCTTCTCCAACCTACAAAAGTACAAACAGATCACAGCTTATGTTATGTCATGATGATCATAGGATGTTTTAATCAACAAAGAGAATTGTTTAAGAGTACCCGAAAAAAAGGGTTAGGATGAAAGTAACTCCTGGAATGAGATTAACCATGGCGGTAGCAAATGTTGCTGTCGTCAAGTATAAGCTTTCCACATATAAGTTTTGAGCCAACGATCCCCTGCAGTTACAATTGTCACCTAAACTCAGTACATATGATATGTGTGTGTGTGTAAAGATCACATGAGGCAGAGGAGAGATTAGGCGTACCCAAATAACCCAGAGAGAGAAGCTAGGAAGAGAATCCTCCATGTAAGCTTTGGTCTGCTTTTTCTGCCACCAGAAAAAACAGTTTAAGGCCTGAAACCCAAATGGGAAGCTATAAATATAAGATGAGCAACCTTTCAAGAACGAGAGCTAGAGGGACGGTGAAGGCAGTTGCAAACATAAAGCAGTAGGCCACAAGGATTCTCATGTTCATTCCGTCTTCTGCAGCCAACTTGTTGAAGATAGCCATCCAAGCATACCCAGTCTGAGCCACCACCATTGCCATCACTGGCTTCAACTCGGTGAAGGTGATCTTCATCTTACTCAACAAACAAACAACCAAGTCTTGGATATTTCTTTGTAATGTATACTTATAAGGGTTTATCCACAATAGTCTCCACCCCACCTATGAATATGATGCAAGTTGTTCTTTGTCCTTCATATCAAATCATACATATATTGTATTGTTGGTGAATTATTGCAATAACTACAAATGACAATGATTCATGTAGTGGGTAGTCTGTAAATTGCTAATCAGATAGTTACTGATAGCAAATGTTTAGCCTCTTGTTGACAGTTCAGTTGGACCTACCACTTTGTCACTTATCATCCTCAAGTCCACTAGTGAGTTCCTTGTGTCTGACTTTTCTGCTTTCCCATCTTTTGGTACATCTCTGGATTGATTGTAAATGATTGAATGTTCATTTATAATGCTACAAGAGAAGGAACAAAAATCCAGAACCATTTTTGCCACAAAAGCTGAAACACACATAAACAAACTGTCAAGAATGGCCAATGCAAACAGTGTTTATTAAACAGAACTGAAACAATAATTGAACCCAAACTAAATTCCAAGATCAACCCTGAATTTTGAAAGCTCAAAACCCTCAATTGTCCAATCTAGAACCCTAATCTGAAATCCCAAAAATAAACCCCCAAATTCAGATTAGGGTTCTAATTCAGTAACCCAAAAATATCTAATCTAATGTCCACACCTACCTCTACGGCTACGACCAGTTTTGTTGAAAATGTTATTTCTCTTCCTTCAATTTTTGGATGATCAAGAATATAAAATATCTGTAATCCAATGAGTGTTAAATATCTAATGTCTACGTGGCAATGTGGGTATTATCTAATGTCTAAGTGGCAATGTGGGTATTATTTCACTTTTTAAAATATCACACACATTCACAACTTAAGTCTCTCCTAAACCTCCATCGGTTTTGACTTTAAACCTTATAATTAAATTTGTCTTCTGATTGGAATTCCCCTCTTGCCTACTATATTTCCAAATCCAAAGCAAAGCAGAAGCATAAGAAGACTCATTTCTTTGTTAATACCGATTATACATCTTTTGAAGGGGCTTCCAGAACTTTCGCTTCTATGAAACGTATGGGTTTCACGACTGAACTTTTCGATGAGGCGACAATTCACGACATTCAAGAAAGAGAGATTGAGCGAACTAATTCTCGTCGAAAACCTTGATGATCTCGTCTTTTTTCCTTTCCATTTTCTTTTTTATGTTTTTAAATTTTCATTATAAGTTTCTCCTTTTCATTATTATCACTTCTATCCTCCCTTTCGAGTGATAGTTAGTGGTAATGTTATGTTACTTTTTAATAAAGTAATTTGCCAATAAAAAAAATTGCAATTAAAAATAACACGAACTGCCCTCCAAAACTTATTCAAGGGTTCAAGTTTCTGCTATGATCATGGAAGTTAGTTATCTTGGCTTGAGCTGTATGATATTAATTTCTATCAAGATTGTTTTGTTTGGATGGATGGATTTGGGTGTCCCTTGAATGATATTAATATGGATCAATCAAGAAGATTTGCTTGAATCCTTGCTTCTCAAAAAGCTTCTCAATAAGCTTACGGTGTTGCAAGTTTTTATGTTTCTCTGTTGTCATTTTTAGTTTTTTTACCTGTATCATGTTCTCTTTTCTTCCTTTGTTGATGTACTCAATTAGCTCCAGTTTTCTCCCCCGAAGTTTTTATTAATTTCGGCAATAAAATTTTCACCTATTACTGAGCAAAATGAAAGGATTGGCTTGAGCTTCTCTTGGAAGATTTTAAGACATTACTGAGCAAAATAAAAGGATCGTCAATAAAATTTTCACCTATTACTGAACAAAATTTTCGATCGTCGGATTTGGATTTTAAGACATTCGTTGCGGTGATCATGAACGATTCAAAGGTTTTGAGCTTCGTATTCAGTTTTAGGCATGAGATTCTGTGTTGGTAGGGTAACTAATTTGCCCTTATTGTTTTATTTTGATTAATTCAACCTTAATATTCACTCATTAATCTTATGAATGGTAATGATTCTTAGATTCTCATCTAAGAGAAGGGTTTTACTGGTGGGAATCCCAATGCCAGCAATGTTATATTTTCCATACAAAGATTCTGCAGAACAAAAAGTAACCAGCAACAATCATGTCGTATTAAACAAAAGGGAGTCACAAATCTCTTATCATAAACTCATACTGAATGTGAATGGAGATTACATAACAAGTCTGGTAATCTTAATATCAGCCTCACTCCGAAAAATTAGGTCACGATGAAGGATTGAAACTGAATAGTATCATACAAATATCATTCTATCCAGTCATATATTCCAAACTGAAGGCAACCACACTCATAGAATGACAATGTTTAGAAATGTTAATTGCAGAAAAAAAACCTAGAGACACATTGCAAGGCAGAGACAATTCTTCCTTATATAGGCTTGATCTTGAAGTGGAGTGAGATGAGAGAGAACACAAAGCACTTCAAATCCTGCAACCATGTAGAAAATTGGACTTAACAACATATTTTGCAGCACGAAACATTAGATAGCAGCAGAATTATACAAGGACTCTATTGTGTTGAGGCTTTAAATTGGGAGGCTTGCTCTATCACCATTAAAATACACGGCCAAAATAGCATATTAAGCTCTCCAAAAAACATCTGTAATTTTCGATTCTGAGCTCTCACATATCAATTTCTAAGTAGTTAACTTCGGTATTAAGATTAACTTAATTAGGGGCATCTCAAGAAAAGAATAGATTACAGCTATTATGGAATAGAAGCAGTATTAAGATTAGGGGACATGAAACCCTAATTATTTATGCAAAACATGTCTTTATACAATGGAACAATCTAATAGAAGAGCAAGTGGTTAAATTTAACCAATCATGTATGGATTTAACGCTTTCCATGGCAATGTCAAGAAGACCCTGCTACTCAATGACAACCAGACGCAACACGTGTTTACACAACCATTTCTAAAACCTGGCAAAATAGTTATAAAGATTAGTCATAGTTTCAATTCTAATTTGCTCCTTTAGGAAGAAGGTTAACTGAGTAAAAATAATTTTTCACTAGTTTCTTATACTCACGCAGTATAACAAAGTAGATCACAAAGTAGGATTCACCATGGCGAAGCTCAAAAGTCCTACTGGACATTCATTATCTTATCGGGGAACAAAAAAAACTCAAAATAAACTGATAACTATATGCAAGGCACAGCACGACATTATGTGTGATATAGTGACTGTGATAGCTGACCTGAACGAGATAATAAAATATGCGCAGCCCATCAGGGTCCTTGCTACCCTGGACATCAACAAGTGATCCAATCTTTGAAGTAGTGAATGAGATATGCTCATTCCCCATCACGATCTCAAGTTCTTGCCTCCCAACACGATCAGGCTCTGGCCAGTTGTTATCGTCTTCCTTCATGATCTGAAAAGCAAATATTTTATTAAAACTAACCTATGAAGAATATAAGAACAACTATTAATTGAATCAGATAGGGCAAACACTCTATGTTTCTATTGACTGAAATCACGGGAAGATGTTAATTCCAATCAATGGTAACATATGGATTTTGTAGGTACTCTTCTCTCTCAAAAGTAACTAATTATTAATTAGCAAAGCATGATATACACTTCCAACTGCTAAGCTAAACATTTCCATGGACGTGGAAGCAAACCTAACATCAGAACTAGATCAACTCAGCCACAAAATCATGAAACAAACAACAGATGATGTATTCACACACAGAGATCAGCAAATGTTAATTTCTGAAAAATGAAATATGAGAAAACGTATTCAATTAGAACTTTCTTGTTTCTCTCTCCCGGTGTCATATCTTCCTCCAAAATTCATCCCAAGGATCGTTGAGCAGAGCACAAGTACATGCAGTTGTAATGATTTTAACACATTTGGTCAACTCCCTACTGAAACATTGGATCTTTTTCAAGACATTGCCCCACCGTGTGTAGGGTTCAAAAATTTCACCTGATGTTCTTCGTTCATTTGAGTATATGAGCTCTGGTCCACACTTATTTTGAAATTTCAAACAACTTCACAATTTTTTCAGTAAATACAAATTTAATAAACCCTGGCACTAAGCCACTAATTAAGCCATTGTGATAGGTTAATGGATAAAACTCTGATAAAGTGAAGGCAGTGGATGGCATATAAATCAGAACATACTCTTGTTCTAGCATTTGGAGCAGATTTCCAATGTATTGGTCCTTATCATACGATACAACCCCAAGAAATAAAACTGGAAGCCTTACTCAAACCACATGTCCTCTGAGAGGACATCAATTAGAAGAAAAGGCTACAAATATGAAATTTCTGTACCTCCAGTTATTATACATGATGGTACGTCGATTTAGGTAATGGTATATAATTTTTTAACCAAATTCACAAGTAATCACTTAACAGTAAGAGGGCAACATATAACCTAGATGTATGATTTGGTAGGCCACTCTTTGAGTTTCCAGAGACTCTCTACTACAAACACGGGACCTTAACAAGTTACAAACTTTCACCACTGTCCCCACGATTTAAAAGCGGGGAATTAGTTTCAGCAGCACTTTAGGGTCAGGAAATCATCAAATTCGAAAACAATCAAACGGTTTATACAGAATATGAACCCTAGCCCTTTATTGCAAACACGGGACCTTAACAAGTTACAAACTTTCACTACTGCGTTCACAATTTAACAGTGGGGGATTAGTTTCAGCTGCAATCTAGGGTTAGGAAACCATGAAATTCGAAATCAAACAAACCAATCCGATACAGAAAATGAACCCTAGCCCTAGTTGCAGAGAAGGAGAAAGAGAAGAGACCTCGCTGTCGGAGATGATTCGGCGGCACTCGTTGAGGACAGCGGGGGTGAGGAAGACCTCCTTGCGGATCATGGTGTCGTTCTTGTAGTTGGAGTTGTTGGCGTAGCGGAGCTTGCCGTCGGGCCTGAACTCGAACTCCAGGAACTCGTGCCCGAACTTCCCCTTGTGCCCTACGTAGTAACGCAGGTAAAATTCTCCACTCTTCTCTTCCTCCATCGACAACCCTTCCCTTCTCAGGCTCAGCTACTGTTCCTGATGAACAAGACGAACAAGAAGAAGACTCTTATTGCTCACACAGATTTCGATTTCTATGCTTCTTTATTTCTAACCTACTGTTTTGGGCCAGAGAAATCAAGCCCAACCTGCTGGGCCTGCTTGCTGGAAAATGCCACAGGCCCGTGGCACACCTGGTCAGGATGACAAAATAATTAACATTTGATTTTCGTTAGTATACTATTTTTTGTAATTGCAAATTATTTTTTTTACTATAAATCGAGCTCAAGTTCGTCTACTTCGACTTATAAGTTAAGTATAAATTAAAAATGAAAAATAAACTGGTTCCAACTGGGTGAACTCAAAATCCAAAGTGAAGAACTGTATATAGTTAGAAACAGAACAAATAACAGTTCTAAATGATTTTAATAGTCAGAGAAACGGAGAATCCAGTCTGGTTCTGAAACCATGCACCCATATCATCAATCCAATTATAGGACTTTCTGAAAACAAAGTTAGAAGTTCTATATTTGGTTGAAGACGGAAAGGTATCCCGTATCCTACTACGTCTCCGATATATTCAAAAAATATAATGTTAACATACATTAAGTTAACTACTACTTTTAAATATGTGAGTAATGGAAAAATATTTTTAACTATGTATTTTTGTTAAAACTATTGGTATTAGAAAAATGTTTTTAAATGTCATTTTAGGATGGAGAATAGGGATTTTCAATACCCATCAGAGACAGGCAGAGATAAATTAAGAAAAGTCCAAAAACCTTATTTGCAACCAATATTGTGAAAGTCTCTAACTTATTTGATTAATGCCCAATTTATCTCTCGCAACTAGCTAATTCTCAATTAATCATCTATAATTATTGATAAATTTTTTATCCGATCAGTTGTTAGAATCAATAGGTCTTCAAATCGTTCTGATTTTCGACTAGTCCATAGAAAGTCTCTCCGGCCGACTAGTACCTTTTACCACAATGCTTATAACTATATGCAAATGTGGGATATATAACTTTGGGAACTTGTAAATGTGGATTACAATTGATTCCATTACACTTTTCTCTTACAATAGATTCCATCGCCGTTTTCGTTACGGAAGTACATACGTAAAGGCAAAGCTACATTAAATTAATTCACAAACATTACAAGTTTGGAGTATGTTAAATGTAGGCTCGAAGAAAGAATCAACAATGAATATCGCAAATTCATTCCCAAAGGTTTATCCAATTTCCTCGTTCACAAGACTAAATCTGCCTAGCTTGTCCCTCACGAAAGAAAAAAAACTACAAATTCGTGTGTATATATTCAATACCCCTACTTTGTCCTGCACCCTACAGCTCCTCATTCTTGTTCGATATGGATCACGACGAAGAGGAGGCTAAGCGCGCGTCGAAGATACACCAACCGAACCAAGTAGAGTCCGATTTCGCCCTGGCAATGCAGTTGCAAGAAGAGGAGAGCGACAGCGGCAGCGAGAGCGAAGAAGGCAGCGACGAGACTTACAGCGACCACGGGTACGAGTTTTTCGACAGCCTGGGGCTGGAGGAAGATCTAGGGTTCCTAGAAGACGAGGAAATGGAAGAGGAAGAGGAAGAGGATGATGATATTGACCCGGACGAGATGTCGTACGAGGAGTTGATGGAGCTGGGGGAGGCGATAGGGGCGGGGAGGAGGGGGCTGTCGGAGAAGGAGATATCGGGGTGCTCGAGGGCGGTGACGTGGAGCAAGGAGGCGGCGGGGACCGACCGGTGCGTGGTGTGTCAGGTGGAGTACGAGCAAGGGGAGGGAGTGGTGGCTCTTAATGGTTGCCAACATCCCTACCATTTGGATTGTATATCGAAGTGGCTTCGAGTCAAAAATATTTGCCCAATTTGCTCCAATCAACCCGTTTGATGTTATTTGTGACTTCAAAGTAGTGTGATTGCTAATTCAATTCCTCTTTGTACAAAAAAAAATACCTGTAATGTTATTTTCTATAGGAACATGACGAACTGATTAACTTTCATTTAACATCTCCATATTATTTTTCCGGCAAATTACTTTATTGAAAAGTAACAGAACATTACCACCGGCTATTGCCCGAGGAGGGTGGATAGAGCAAGGGATGACAACAGAGAGACATACAATAAAATTAAAAAACATGAAAAAGAAACTGAAATGAAAAGGAGACAAGAACATCAAGATTTTCTACGAGATTTAGCCCGCTCCACATCTGCCATCCCCACCAACACTTAAACCAAAAGATGGGTACTACTTTCCAAAGATTCATTGCAAAGACCCCTGCAATTAACACACCACGTCTCTCTAAGAAGATAACCGTTGGAATGGCACCTTGCAACGCGAGCCAGGCAAAGGATTGGAATTTAGGATGGACCGAAGGATTCCACAAACACTTGGCCTATTCCATTCGAGCACCCACAACTTCACCCCTCAAAACACCATAGCGTGCCGGACCAAAAACCCGGCCTAGTCCTGAACCCACACCAATTTCTCCTCCACCCCAACTAAAATATGAACTCGAGATAAGCTTATTACCAATGTTCTAAAAAAACGCTAGGCGCTAGTCGGGCGAAGAAGAGCTTGTGGGAATTATCAGGGGTTAGTTATAAAATAAAACAAATTCAAGGATTAATAAAAAATTAATAGAGAATTAATCGGTGACTAATAGTAAATTAATCAGGGACTAATCAAACAAGTCTAATTTTTTTAAAACACGGCTTATTACACACTTCAATTGAGAGATAAATTTTAATAGACGTACTGATTCATCATAATTAACCGATGTAAAGCACAAGAAGAGACACGTTATAAATTAATTCATTAATTAATTAATTAAAATTTTAGAAAAAAAGGAGATACACTAAGAGATAAAGAAGGATTCCGAGAATAAGGGAAGGAAATTAAATAGTGGATTTCCGGTGGCGTCACTCCGAGTCTCGCGCCCTTTCCTCCCCAACACAAAACAAAAATTGCCTTATCCCAAAAATAAAATCAAATACTTAAACACCAGAGACAAAAAAAAACAATAGTTACGGATAAACTGCCTCGATGTTCTGTCGCATGAGCCCAGTTCAGGTCTCTCTCCCGATTAGTCTGAAGGGGAATGTAAATTTATTAAGGTGATTGCAAACCGACCGTTGGATCAAGATCTTGGGTTCATCTGAGGTTGTCGGATAAAGAAAACTAATGAAAATGTCCAAGTCTCCTTATTCACCGTCAGTGGAGGATAAACCGTCCAAGCCAAGGTTCATCTTTAATGCTCAAATTTTGATGATGCATTGATTCATTCTATTTTTATGTGATGGTGTTGTTTTTCTCAGGCAATCGAATGGACCGTCGGGGATGGACGATCCAGAGAACACAATGGTGACGGTCTCTCGTCTAGTCGACCAACTACACACAAAATCAGAAGCCGAAAAGGAGCTCATCACTGCGCGCCTGCTCGGTATTGCCAGGGCAAGAAAAGACGCGAGAAAGATCATGGGCTCGAACACACAAGCCCTGCCGCTCTTAATAGCAATCCTCAGGAACGGCACGCAGATGGCGAAAGTCAACGTCGCCGCCACTCTGAGCGTCCTCTGCCGGGACAACGAGCTCCGCCTCAAGGTCCTCCTCGGCGGGTGCATCCCGCCGCTCCTCGCCCTCTTAAAATCCATCTCCATGGACGCCAGGCGGGCCGCGGCCGAGGCTATAAACGAGGTCTCCGCGGGCGGCCTGTCGGACGATCCCGTGGGGATGAAGATATTTGTCACGGAAGGCGTGGTGCTGAACTTGTGGGAGGAGCTGAACAAGAAGAAGCAGGACAAGACGGTGCAGGGCTTCGTGATCGGGGCGCTGAGGAATCTCTGTGGTGATAAAGACGGTCACTGGACGGGGACTATTGATGGCGGGGCGGTGGATGTGATTCTCCGCCTCCTGTCGTCGGACACGGGCACGGCTCAGGCGAACGCGGCTTCTCTGTTGGCTCGCGTGATCTCAGCCTTCGGAGACTGCGTCCCCAAAGTATTGGACTCGGGCGCGATCAACATTTTGATTCGGCTGCTCGACAGTGAAAACGACGTATCTGCACGTGCCAGCGCGGCGGACGCGCTGGACGCGCTCACCTCAAAGTCCACAAAAGCTCAGGAGGCAGTTAAGGACGCGAACGGCGTGAACCTCCTCATCGAGGGCGTGGTCGCGCCTTACAAGGAGAACATGGAAGGAGAGAGCTGGGAGGCTCTCCAGCATCACGCGACGCGCGCCTTAGCGAACCTGTTAGGGGGAATGACTCCTCTGATCCTCCACCTATCCAAGGTTGCTCAGTCTCCTCGCCTGTCGGCTCCGGTTCCCGACATACTCGCAGCTCTCGGCTTCGCGCTGAAGATGTTCGAGGAGAAATCTGACTCGGAAGACGATCCTCTAGACGCGACAAAGATTGAGGAGATACTAATAAAACTGCTCAAGCCTCGCGATAACAAACTTTTCCAACAGCGCCTGCTCGGGGCGATGGGGAGCTTGTACGGGAACGCTTATCTCTCTCAATTTGTGAATCAGGCGGAAGGGAAGAGAGCTCTGGTCGGGCTAGCAAACTTGGCGACCGGAGACCTGCAAGAGTATTTGATTCATTGCTTAATTAAATGTTGTAACAAAGTACCTATATGGGAGGCCATTGACAAGAAAGATGGGATTCAGAAATTGATAACGTGCTTAGACTTGTCGACCGAGAGACATCAGGAGTTTATCAGCCACTTGTTCGCCGTCCTGACAGACCAGGTCGATGACAGCAAGTGGGCCATAACGGCCGCGGGAGGGATTCCTCCGCTGGTGCAAATTCTGGAGGTGGGGTCGCATAAGGCGACCGAGGATGCGATTCACGTGCTGTGGAACTTGTGCACTCACAGTGAGGACATTCGTGCCTGCGTAGAGACCGCGAGCGCGATTCCTGCGCTCTTAGGCCTTTTAAAATACAGAGGGCCTAAAGCGCAGGAAAATGCAGCCGCCGTGCTGAAGAAGCTTGTTCGCACGGCGGATACTAATACGATAAATTTGTTAATGGAACTACTCGTGGGCGATATTCCGACCTCGAAAGCTCGAGTCATTGAGGTTCTGGGTCATGTTCTCGGCATGGCGCCCCAGAAGGATCTTATCCTTAAAGGAACCGCGTCGAATAAAGGGTTTAGATCTCTGATAAAGTCTCTCAACTCGCAGAGCGAAGAAACTCAAGTAAATGCAGCTTCCGTGATAGCGGATCTGTTCATAGCAAGACCGGACATCTGCAAGAGTCTTGCTACCGACGAGATCATAGATACTTGCACGAAGCTCCTCGCGAACAATACAAAAGTGTCGTCCGCACAGGCGATACAAGCATTGCGCAACCTCCCGCGGCCCGCCAAGAAGAAGGCCGCGAAGAAATATTCTATTATCGAAGGGGACATGAAGTTGTTGATCAAAGAGGCTCGAACTTCCTCCATCGAAGACGCAGAAGCAGCCGTTAATTCGCTCGCGAGCCTCCTCTCCGACGCCCACACGGCCGAGAAGGCCATGGGAGAGGACGTCGTGTCGGCCATAATAAGAGTGTTGGGGAAAGGCTCGTCGGAGGGGAAGAAGAACGCGTCGCGCGCGCTCTACCAGCTCCTCAAGCGCTTCCCCGTGGGCGACGTCCTCAGCGGGGACGCGCAGTGTCGCTTTGCCATCCACGCGCTTCTCGACTCCTTGAAAGACTTCGACATGGACGGGACAGACGCGATGAGCACGCTAAAAGTGATCGCGCTATTGTCAAAAGCGAAGCAAGATAAAGACTTCACGTACACTCCTCTATCCGCCATCTCCGAGGCCCCGAGAAGTATAGAGCCGCTGATAAAATGCCTCGCGGAGGGCCCTCCTTCCTTGCAGGACAAGGCAATAGAGATTTTCTCGAGGCTATGCGGGGATCACTCGGACGTTGTCGGCGATATGTTGATGGACAGCTCGGAATGCATCGCCTCGATCGCGAACAGAATAATTAACACGTCGAGCTTGGAGGTCAAAGTCGGGGGAGCGGCGCTGCTCATATGCACGGCGAGGGGGAACAAACAGAAGACGATGGATGCGTTGGAAGGGTCTGGGTTTTCGAAGCAGATCGTGGCTGCTTTGGTGGACATGACGAAGCCGAGGTCTAATTGTTCGTCGCTGAAGATCGAACTCGGGACGACGAGAGGTTTTATGGGGAAGAGGGCGTTTCAGAAAGGGAGTGACTTTGACGCTTCGAAGCCGGCTATTGTTATGGGAGGAAATGTTGCGTTGTGGTTGCTTTCAATAATTTCTTCGTTTTCTAGCAACAACAAGCTCGTTGTTAAGGAAGCTAATGGAGTCGAGGCTCTATGTGACAAGCTTGCTCGTCACGCCTCCAACCAACAAGTATGTTGTGTTTTTGGGAAAGTGACACATAACTATTTCCGCTAAATACATTTTTCGCTTAACTACAACTAACTAGTTTTTGGTTATTTTAAATACGTTAATATTTTATACCGTCTAATATTTAGTTTTAAAGTTAAAAGTTTAAAATGTCTTTCACTAAAAATTTATTTTTCAAAGCATGCCCTTGTCTCTTTCTTTCTTTTATCCACCGTCTGAACAACTTTCGGGCTCAAGAAGTTGACCGGAAAGGCAATGTTGACAACTTATGACGTCTTTTGAAAATTAAATGTGTAGTGAAAGACATTTTAGACTTTTGAGTTTAACTGAACATAATCTATCCATAGATGGTGTACTAAAATATTTTAGATGTATATGAAATACCCAAAACTTAGTTAAATGTAATTAAGTACAAAAAGTGTTTAGTTGATGACAGTTATCTGTAATTTTCTCTTACGTTCTTTCCCCAACTTCGTTGTCCAACTTTCCTAATAATTCCATTCTCATTGACAGGCAGAGTTTGAGGATGCAGAGGGTGTATGGATCAGCTCCATGCTCTTAGCCATTCTGTTCCAAGAAAGCAAAGTAATCGAGTCTCCTTCGTCCGCGCGCGCTATACCTTCACTCGCTCACTTGCTGAACTCCGATGAAGTGATCGAGAAGTTCTTCTCCGCGCAAGCACTAGCCAGCCTCGTCTCCAACGGAAGCGAAGGGATTTGCACCACCATGGCAAGTTCAGAAGCTGTTGCCGGGTTGATCTCCCTGATCGGCTACGTGGAATCAGACATGACAAACCTGTTGGCCTTATCAGAGGAATTTTCCCTGGTCCGAAACCCGGACCAGATCATCCTCGAAAACATATTCAAAATTGAAGAAATGAGAGTGGGACACATTGCACATGATTGCATACCTCACCTGGTCGACCTCCTGAGGCCTACCCCGGGGAGGCTCACCGCCCCGCTCTTCGCCGTCGAGGTCTTGACTCGCATAGCCTATGCGAGCGACAAGAGCAAGATCATCATGGGAGAATGTGGAATTTTAGATGCACTGACTCAGTATCTGTCGCTCAGCCCTCACAATTTGTCCGAGGCGTCGATAGCTGAGTTGCTGAACATTTTGTTCATCAGTCCTGATCTCGTTCACAGAGCGTCGATAAGCACATTGAGCCAGCTCATTGCTGTTCTGCACATGGGGTCGAGAAAGGCTCGATTGAACTCTGCGAAAGCTCTCGAGAAGCTCTTTGACGCCGAGAACATACGCGACTCTGAGCCCGCCCGGCAGGCGGTTCAGCCGCTGGTCGACATGCTCGACACGGCGTCGGAGGAAGACGGGAACATTGCTCTGTGTGCATTGATAAAATTAACTTCTGAAAGCTCGCCGAAATCGTACTACTTGTTCGATCTGGAGGGAGATCTGTTTGGGAGCTTGTACAGGATTTTGACTTCTGCTTCGTCGACCGAGTTGCAGATCAACGCTGCGAAGCTCTGTTCGGTTCTGTTCGCAGACGCGAGAGGAAGAGAAAATGCAATGGCCTCTGAGTTCATAAAACCTCTCTTGGATCTGATCCAGTCCGATTCGGTTGAGTCGGTGGAGTCTGGCGTGTGCGCGATGGAGCGGTTGCTGGGCGACGATCGTCAGGCGGAGCTGGCCGCGTCGTCAGACAAAACCATCGACCTCTTTGTCGAGTTGATCACCGGATCGAGCCACCGGCTCGACGAAGGTTGCGTTTCTTCTCTGATAAAATTGGGGAAAGACCGGCCAGCTCGAAAGGTAGATATGGTGAAAGCTGGAGTCATAGACAATTGCATTGAGATCCTCCCTGACGCTCCGAGCTCGTTGATCGGATCGATTGCTGAACTTTTCAGGATATTGACGAACAGGAGCGCGATTGCTCGGAGCGCGGCGGCTTTGAGAATCGTGGAGCCTCTGTTTGGAGTGATTCTTCGCCCGGATTTCAGCCTCTGGGGACAGCACAGTGCGTTGCAGGCGCTCTTGAATGTTCTTGAGAAGCCGCAGAGCCTCGAGACTCTGAAGCTGACCCCGAGCCAGGTCATGGAGCCTCTGATCCCGTTTCTCGAGTCCTCCTCCGACGCGATCCAGCAGCTCGCGATCGACCTGTTGTCGGATCTCCTCGAGAAGGAGTACTTTCAGGAGGATCTCACTTCCACGAACGCAGTTACTCCTCTCGTCAAGCTCGCCGGAGTCGGGATCTTGCATTTACAGGACACGGCCGTGACGGCTCTGGAGAAGATCTCCACCAACTGGCCCAAGGTGATCGCCGACGCCGATGGAATTTCACAGATCTCGAAGGTGATTCTGCAGGAAGAGCCTCTCCCGTCCGACGAGCTCTGGGAATCGGCCGCCATAGTTCTATCAAACATTCTGTACTCGGATTCGGAGTACTATTTTCAAGTCTCCGTGAAGGTTCTCGTGGGACTGTTGAACTCGTCTCTCGAGAGCGTGATCGCGATGACCATCAGCGCGTTGCTTCTTGTCGAGAGCCGCGATCCCTCAACCGCCGAGGAGATGACCGAGGCGGGCGCGGTGGACGCGCTGCTCGATCTCATCAAGTCTCACCAGTGCGAAGAGGAATCCGCGAGGCTGCTCGAGACGCTGGTGAACAACCCGAAGGTGCGGGACATGACGGTGTGCAGGTACGCGATCACGCCGCTGTCGCAGTACCTGCTGGACCCGCAGACCAGGTCGGAGTCGGGGAAGCTCCTGGTGGCTCTGTGCCTGGGGAACTTGTCGCAGCAGGAGGGGCTCGCCAAGTCCAGCGATGGAGTGATGGCGTGTCGCGCGCTGATCGGGTTGCTGGAAGGCGATCCCACAGAGGAGATGAAGATGGTGGCGACCTGTGCGTTGCAGAGGTTTGTGATGCATAGCAGGGCGAACCGGCGGGCCGTTGCGGAGGCTGGTGGCATTTATGTAATTCAGGAGCTGCTGCTGTCTACGAACTCGGAGCTTGCCGGGCAAGCAGCGGCGCTGATTAAATACTTGTTTAGCAATTACTCGCTTCAAGAGCATGTGTCCAATGAGATCGTCAAGCGGTTGACAGGCAAGTCATATTTATATTTCATGCCCAAACCAAACTTATTGGAATCAATTTCACATACCTTTCCTCATGTCAGTTCTCATATATTAAAAAAATTAAATAAATAAAGATTATTTTGAATTGATTTTTTCTAAATGTTTTTCAAATAAAGAATAAAATACTTGGTATTATCGTTTTTTAATAAAATAATATAATTTTCAAAAAAAAGAAATAGTCAAACTTTTGATAATTTATAGAGCGTGGAAAAAGTATTTATAATTAAGGTGATTTGAGTGAAAATGACGTATCTTTAAAGGAAGGTATCTGATATTTTCCAGGGTCGTGGTTGCTCTTCATTCTATTAATCAAGAGGTTTTGGTACTTGTTGGGATGACTGAACCCTATCAAGAAACATCCCACAATATATGTATTCCACATCAAAATGACCCAAATAACTTATTTATGAGGTCATTGATCCAATGTGTCTACAACTCCACCATATATTTATCAGGTGTGACAAGATCCACTGCCTACAATATAAAAACTTTGAGTAAGGTGACAATTATCTCATGAAACAAGAATGAGATCATTAGTTATAATTTCAAATAATCAATATTGAGGATTAATTATTGCAGATAAAAAATTCACACTTGTAACACAAATTCCTGTCCTAAATTTGAACATTACTTGTCACATAGCATCATTGATCAATAAACATGTGCAAATTTTGATTTATAGTACACATGACTTGAGAAGTGACAATGAAACCTCCCATTAATTGATTATTTGTATTGCAGCTGCACTGGAGAGACAGTTGACGGCGGAATCGACCATCAACGAAGAGATATTGAAAACCTTGCACGTGATATTCACCAACTTCCCCAAGCTCCATGTCTCGGAAGCCACGACTCAGTGCTTGCCTCATTTGGTATCAGCACTCAAGCTGGGGAGTGAAGCTGCTCAGGAGTCAGTTCTAGACACTTTATGCGTTCTGAAGCAGTCTTGGCAATCCATGTCCACCGATATCGCCAAGTCTCAGGCCATCGCGGCGGCAGATGCGATCCCGGTCCTGCAGACGATAATGAAAACGTGTCCGACAAGTTTCCATAACCGAATCGATAGCCTACTGCACTGCCTGCCGGGGATTTTGACCGTTACTGTTGTTCGGGGGAACAACCTGACGCAGTCGGGAGAGAGCACGAGCGCGTTTTGTGAGTTGCATGTAGCAGGTAACAATAATGGCCCTCCCCAACAAACCAAGGTAAGAACATTTCTGCACCCTTGTTTTTACTGCAAACCACTGTACTAAAAATCTCTGACTTGTTCGATTAATCTTTTATAATTATCGATTGATCTTTTAATCTGATTTACTTTTTAATTAATTCCTGATAGTTTCTAAAAACTCTTCTCGCTCAACTAACGCCTAACATTTTGTAGAACAATGGAAGTGGTAGATGAAAGTATGAAATCGACAATGGAAGTGGTAGATGAAAGTATGAAATCGAAATTTGCATGTCCGACTGATTAAACACTTGAAATTAGGCCCTGAGATAGTGTGCTCAAGTTTCGTTGTGTTATCTATTTATCCCGCATTCGGTCAATTTGGTTATAAGAAAATTAAAATCGAAACTGGATTGTTGGAGTTTGGTTTGGTTTGATTTTGAACCAGTCAAATTTCGGTTTCGGTTGATTTTATTTGAACAGAATTGCATGAATTTCTTATCTTTCTGGCTGGTTTTAACTTATCTTTTATTGCACAATATTTTTAAGCTCAATCGATGTATATCAATGACTTGAAATGAACTACTTATATGTAGCAATTGGTTTGATTTTTCATCATTTCAAATTTTGTACACCAAAACTAAATCGATATAATTTTGATTTTGGTTATAGTCAAATCGAACAAAATTGATTATGTCCGATTTGGTTTATCTTTTAGTAATTTATGGGCAGTCCTAGGTAGAGGTTCTAAAACATTTATAAAACTATAATATGATCCACCTATATAATGGAAATATCATCTGATACTACATTACGCGCTTATATATGTTATTGGCAGGTTGTGAACGACAGCACGTGTCCGGAATGGATAGAATCTTTCACCTGGGATTTTGACATGCCTCCAAAGGGACTGAAACTACACGTCACATGCAAAAACAAGGCTTCTTCCAAGGTAATTACTTCGGTTTCGAATTTTACACACATTGCAAGTAGGTTTACGGTTTACCATTATGTATAAAATAAATTCAAATTATATTAACTTAACTTTACATCCTATTTACTTATAAAACTCTGTCATCTCTTAAGACCTTTCCACTAGAAGTGTGAGACTATTGGGGTGTCCCTTTGTGGGCATTTTACATTCAATGTGAGGTAATAAAATGAATGTAGAATAGAACGTAAAATGTTATCCTAATTATTTTTCTTCTGTTTTAGTACCCTAACTTGTATTTTGAGACATTTTATTACATCTAACTATGTTATTTTTGGACAAAAATTAGCACCAAATGACCCAAAATACAAGTTGGGTATTGAAAAAAAAGAAAATAATAATTAAGGTAGC